>CABHPH010138494.1:457-20404 GCA_902168325.1 Peromyscus nudipes | reverse complement strand
AAAAAACTACAGAATTAAATCAGCCTATATACTTTAAGGATGTGCTGACCTCAGAATGGAAACCAGGATATGTGCTACGTTGGGGACGAGGTTTTGCTTTTGTTTCTACAGGAGAAGATAAGCTGTGGGTACCATCAAAATTGATAAAGGTTCGATTTGAACAAGAGACCTCTTAATCAGAGGAGGTGATAATTCATCAACCAGCATGAATATCCAATTTAAACTAACTTATACCAGTAATCCATGACTTTTCATTTAATCAGATAATAACTTGCCAAAAAGGAACATCCCCAAAATTAGTCTTGGGGAAAGGTTTTTGTTTTTGTCTTTTAGGAGAATGAAGCCTAAGGAATCTGAAGAACACTGGACAAATGAGACAACTGAAGAAAAGGGACAAATCATCTCTCCCAGGAAACAGAGTGAAGTGGCCTATTGGTATATCACCTAAAAAAAATTTATGTCTTCCTAAATGTTTGTTTCTGATCTTTTCCAAAGAAATTTAACACTATTGGTCTTCTTGTAGTCCCAGTTCAATTAAAATTTACAGCTGACTTTAGAGTTGGAGAATGGCTCTCTCCTTCTTTAAACTCAAGCATGTTTGTTAAAAGGAAAATGCAAACTCCCTGTATCATGCCAGAAGAAAAGAGCCATTTTCTGCTATGGGACAGGAGAAAAACCAAATTAACTAAGGGACTATTCTATTACTAATCTCAACTCTTTGATTCTATTCTGATTCTTTAAACTTTTCTTAAAGCATGAATTTTATATCAATTTTAAAAATTAATATATATACATATATACATTTTCAACATTGTTAAGATATGAATGGTCATATAGAGTACTAACTAATTCTGAAAAAAAGGCTTCAATTAGCTGCATATATATGTCTTTGTGTTCGAGTCTCTTATCAGTTTTCTGGAGGAAATCACAGCCGGGCCTAACATCAACTGAAGTCTCTAGGAAGAAGATGGGGTCCCACAACAACAATTCCACATGGACAATAATGATATCACTAAGCTGACAAGCATCATCTACAGATCAGCTTTGAACTACAAAGTGCTCAGAGCAATTTTGAGAGGGCTAGCTGAGATGATCCAGTCTCAAAGACTACTTGAATAAGGACTTGAGATAAATCCTGAACCTTGGCCTTATACACAGACTGGATAACGAAGGACATAGTCACCTTTCCTAGAATTTGACAATTAACCTAAAATTTTTCTTTTCAGAATAAAGATACCTTCACCCATACCCAGCAGGAAGCAATTTTAAAAATACGACGCCCACATTCCCAAAGAGGTGGTGTGGGACGGGTGGTTTTTTGGTCTTTTAATGGATTTTGGGTCTGGGATAATTTTCATTGTTTAGAGGGGTTGGTTACAAATTGTTATCAAGGGTTAAGAAAAGGGCTAAGCAATGGAGGTTAGATTTAAGGTTCTTGTTTAAAAAAAAAGAAAAGAAAAAAGAAAAAGAAAAAGACAATTACTAGTTTTAAATACTTTACATTGGATTGGATTGTTTTCTATTGTATACAAATTATATATATTGAAATTGATATTGTTAGAAAATGCTATATGTATATTTCTAATTGTACTTATACCATTCATTTAACAATGTAATGCAAATTGCTGATTCTTGAATGTTATTATTACCAACTATTAGGATATAAAGAAATGAAAGTAGTTAGACATTATAATAGAACTTGTAGTCATATTAGGTATATTTTCAAAATTGAGCAGATATATTTTAGATAGACAGGTCATCTTCAAACCCTTCAGAGATCTACAGAATATGGCATTTTAAATGTTTTAATAACTTACAAAATTTTTCTTTTTTGTTATGACTATGAGACATGTCGGCTCCTGGCAGTACCAATCTACTTCAGAGAGAATATGGCCATTGAAGAAACTGCATATGGAGTTGACTTTCATTGTGGCAAATGTTAGCCACTGGACAACAAAGTATCCTCGAATCAACTGCTGACAACAGGACAAAATGGACAGAGAGAAATGAAACAAAGGACTACTGATTCTTGCCAAAACAAGTGTGGTTATGGCTTTATCAAAAGGCATCTTCTGAGGCCAGGACAATATGGCACCATCCCTGAAGTGGCCTTTGCAATCCCGAAAAGGTACAGTGCCCTTTCCTTCGAAGGCAGCTGAACAGGCAGTGGGCCGATGGCTTCTGATGTGCAATGGAACAGCAGCTGAAACAGTCATTCTTGAAGAGTAACTAAGCTCACGCCTCTCAATAGCAGACTGGCATTTAATAGAGGGATGTGGAGAAGGACGGGATACTGAAATGAAGCCACACATACACAGCCAAGAAGAATGGACAGCTGAATTGAAAAAAACCATCAAAAATTTCCAGAATTTAAAATCCTGAATCAGGACATGACACTAGTGGAATTCAGGTGTTTCTGGTACATGGACTGCTCTCACCCAATGTGAGGTTGAACTGTTGACCTTGTGTACATCCTACTTCACAAATGAGTCTGTCAGATACTCTAAGCCTATAGGCTGAAGATGATGCCCCAACACTGCAGAGAAACCTCAGGTGACTGTCCAGGCGGCTGACTGTTTCTGTCAACTCACAATTTTTGGGGGAGCTGCTTGCATGCACTTCCTGTTTTTATTTTTGTTAGGTAATATTATTTCCTTCTTGGGTCTCTGAGGGAGTTGAAGATTAATTAGTTACAGTTGAAGATTAGTTAGTTATAGTTGAAGACTAGTTAGTTATAGTTTAAGACAAGTTAGGATAGAAATTGAATTAGGTACATTTTGGACTTACCAAAATAGGATAGATAATGGAATTATTTTCTCTGAATTTGTCAAATACAGTGGACTAGACATTGTTTAGGTATTTATCACTTGTATATATTGTATATAGTTATTGTGCTTTTGTATATAGTTTTTCTTATGTTAGTTATAACCTTTTTCCTTTTTTCTTTTCATTAAAATAGAAAAGGGGAAATATAGTGGTATTTTATTTGTACTGAAATGTGATTTTATTTGTATGTTAATAAATAAAGTTGCCTAGGTGTCAGAGCTATTAGCAAGCCATAGCAAAAGCCAGTTGTGGTGGTGCACGCTGGTAGGATTTGCTGAAGGAGTTGCACGCCTTTAATCCCAGCACTTGGTAGGCAGAGCTAGGTAGATCTCTGTGTTCAAGGATACAGCCAGCATTGGAGACACACACTCCAATGTGTGTCTGGAGGTCTGTACAGACAGGCAGTGTTGAGGCAATCATGTGGTTGGGTTTATAACCAATGAGAAGGCAGAACAGAAAGTCTATTTAAAGACAAACAGACAGGAAGTAGGTCTCTTTCAGAGAGGTCTCTTGGCTGAAGAGGCTAGCTACAGCAGGTGGGTAAGGCTCTTAGCTCTGACCTCTTGGGCTTTTATCTTTACATTGGCTCTGTGTTTCTTATTTAATAAGACGGTTGGTTACATCTACAAGAAAACAATGATATTTTATTAGAAAAATTCGTAAAAATTAGTAAAATCCATTAATACTGATGTGCAAGAAACAAACAAAAATATAAATCAATATACAATGTCAAGAATGAATTCTAATATAAAAATATTGAAAGAAAGAGAGAGAGAGCACAGTATATTTAGGAATTCAATGTGCTTGCTGTTTATATTTTCTGTACTTATTCTTTTATTTCTCTAAAAGAAAAGTCCCACAATAAAGAATAAAACGAACTATTACAAACAACTCAGATTTTTAATTAAAATGCAAGATTCTGAATCACTAACTTTTGACAAAGACCCACATAGATTGGCTCTTACAAACACCATTATATACATAGTTCATTTGAATGTATGCCATTCATGTATACAATATCCAATGTGTTACATGTACACCATCTCATTGGGTCCAAACTACTGTTCCTGACCTGATTAGACTGGAACCAGTCCCTATGCCTTTTTATGGCATTTTAAAAATGATCCACTTCTAAGATTGCCTGTTTTTCCAATAACAGAATTTGCAGAAGCGGTTGTTGTTCATATTTTCATTTATCTTTGCCTACTCTTTGGCCTCATCTGTTGCTTCCATTGCTGAGCAAACTTTCTTCAGAGAACTGAATAACAAAGCAGCAATTCAGGGACAATGTTTCCCTCATCAGGTCATCCTCCATGTCTGAATAATAGTAAAATTCACATTTTAAGACATGGCAGACGTTTCTTTGTAAATATTTCTTATTTTTTTCTCTTGTGCTTACTTCTCTTATCTAAAATTGTAGCCTTCAAACAATATTTTTACATTTTACTCACCCCTGGGCTCTCCAAACCATGTTACTCTTTGTTACTAAAAGTCCAACTTTTCATATTCCACACGTAAGTGAGATTATAGAGTATTTTTGCCTTTGGCATAGAAATGAAATAAGTATGCCCAAACATGCCCAAATAGGTTTAGAATCCACAACACACCACTACCTGGATTCTGAAAGTCATCAATTTTTTTGCATATTTAGAAGGTTTTTATAAATTTAATATTCTGTTTATAGTTTAGATATTTTGATATATTTCTTTCCAATATGCTAAGAATATGGATATGGAATAAATTTTAAGTTACATATGGTATAAATTAATATTATCCATAATGTTATGTGCCTGCATATGAGTAACAAGGCCAATATTTTGTGACTAATTATACATAAGGTTTATCAATGCTTTGCAGTAGTAAAATGCTCATGTGATCTATAAGACTTATAATAAATAGTCGTTGTCACACATTTTAAATTAGTTCAAGGCCGGGCGGTGGTGGCGTATGCCTTTAATCCCAGCACTTGGGAGGCAGAGCCAGGCGGATCTCTGTGAGTTCGAGGCCAGCCTGGGCTACCAAGTGAGTTCCAGGAAAGGCGCAAAGCTACACAGAGAAACCCTGTCTCGAAAAACCAAAAAAAAAAATATTAGTTCAATTCTCCAAGTTTATGAAAACATCTCATTGGAAATATACAAATAAGTACTAGTAGTGTTCATTGTGACTCTTTAGTTTAAAACTAATTTGAATACTTTGGAATTAATCTTTAATTTATAACTTCTTAATTATCACAGCCATATTCTAAGCACATACTATGAATGAGGTTGTGAAGGGTTTTGTAGCAGGCAAACAGTCAATGAATATTCAGATTTCCTTGTCTGTTTATGATGATTGTATAGACTCATTATAATTTAAGTAAGTAAAGAAAGAAAACATATGGGTCATATCAGTTATCCATTAGTTTTGAAAATGATGAATACAGTGTGGGTATGGACCAGTATTTGCACTGATTTGCAAATTCATTTCAGTATTCATGTTGTTTCTATATATTTACATGTGTGTATCTTGATTCCTTGAAGACTATAAGTATTAGGTATTCTCTCATAAATTGATGAGAAAATAAGTAATTGATAATTATCTTATACTTGAGTTAGCTTTTTTTTTATCTTTTTAAAACATGTCTTTGGATTTATCAATAAAGTAAGAAAAGTAAGGCATTGCTATTTCCACAACCTTAAGCATACCCGTTGGCTCATAAATTAATACTAAATTGGGTTTGCAAGTGACTTTCCTAAAACTAATATTTCAGCCTGCTGATCATTCATGTTTAAGGAAACCATATCAGTATGTGGGAGACAGCAACATTAGGTACTGTGAGTTTCTTGTAGGCAGTGTGTAGTTGGCCTAGTTATTTAATCAGCTCTGGCAGTCTGTTTCAACTGTTACGTTTATGCAACACACATTTAAAATGATTTTTATGTTTTCAGAGTTATATCTGTCATATATTGCTAGCTTAATTTTTATCATATTTTTTACTTTATCTTTCATCAATTTCCTTATTACCCAGTATTAATTGGCCATTTTGTTTGATAAATTAATGTGTTTTCTCATTTAGATTCTACCTTTCATAATCACTTTATTGATATCCAAAATTTACAAAGTATTTTAATGAATGTAAATTCATTTCACATATTAAAGTATCATTCCAGATACTGAACTGCATCTTATATTTTAGTACCTTGCTATAGAGTAAGATTTAGTATAGATATATCATGCTGATACTTGTTATACTACATGGTTAATTTCACATGTCTATTTTCAAGCATCATTTAATATAGTTACTATAGTACATTGGACAAATAATTATATTTTAAATTGGTTATTAAAAATAGTAATCAATTTGATTTTCTCTTGCCTTTGTTTCTTCTCTGATGGTTTTCTTTTATAGTAGAAGTATATTTCTAACTACAATTTTCACTCTGCCTACAGAACATTTTAACAATGTTAATGAAACCTAATAGGAATAATTTTCTTTCTGTACTAGTTTGAAGTGTTTTTATTGATCTATCTTTAACTTCACTGATTATTTCTTTGAGAGGTCAATTGATAAGCACATCAATCTAGGACATGACTTCTTACAATTTTTGTTCTAGGCATCATATCAGTTCCCTAAGAGTATCTATGCCTGTATTAACACTGACCAAATGTGTTTCTATTCTCTCCATTTTCCCAAGAGAGCTTTCCTGGCATTAATCACAGTATTTTTAATACCTTGTCTGATAACTTCTGTGCCATAACTCAGTTCAGTTTTCTTGACTGATTTGTGTTTTAAGTGTCTTGACTTTTGTTCACAAAATAGCTTGCATTTATTTTTTTGTTGACAGCTACTCATGCTGTGTAAGTAATAAGAACTGAAGTGAGCAGATGATTAATGTCAGGCTTCATGTTAATCTTTTTAGGAGTTGAGCTGTTTAATCTTGTAGAGATTGAGATGCTATAGTATTCAAATATCTGTCAAGGTTTGTCCTTGTCATTACTATTGACTTTGTCCTTCTCTTTGCACTCTGGAGAAAATGTATGAGCCACCCTTCTTTCAGGTATGCTCTATTGTCCAAACAGATGTTGTTTGGGTTAATTAGTTCTGGGGAAAGGAAAAGAGTCTAGAAACATAAATTAAAATATATAGTAAGCTTTTGTTGGACCTATATCTTGTGTTTTTGATCTCTATACATTTGATTGAAATATTTCTTTGTTTTTTTCCCTTTGCTTCCTAGTCTGCTCTACAGATCCCACAACTCCAGATTCATTTTCTTTAAGTCATGAGACAAACTATCTATGTTTGCTTCTTCCAAAGAATTAGAACGATCATTTTCACATTACAGTTTTTTTCTTTTCATTCTTTGTTTTGTTGTTGTCTTTCTATCTGTATATTTGTTTAGTTCAAAGGCAGGTTTATTCTTGTCAAAAAAAGTTTCAGTGCATATAAGTTTCAAAAGTCAGCAGCAACCTAGAGGAGAATGGAGGAAGGAAAGAATGAAAAATATGTCATCATGCTGGAGCAGGGGGTAGACCCAGGCAGAGAAGCAGCCATCAAGTGTGGAGGGAGACTGTAGAGAAAAAATAAGGAGGTCCAAAGAGTTTAAGTCAGCACGCTCAGAAATTAAATAGAAAGAAAAACAAGCAGTTACATTTTTTTGAATTATTCTGAAAAGCAGGTCAACTTAGGAAGCTGCAAAATTGGCCTGGTGAACTGTTGGCCTAGAGGCAGGAACTTCAGAAAGAATAAGTACAGAACCAACTGGACATTAAATGCCAAAGTTAAGTTCTAGTCAAGTCTTACATTTTAGGCAAACTAGAATAATCTTGGTATATTTCCATGAGTATTTTCCTGATCATCAAAATGACCAAAGTTGCAGTTTTAGATATGCCCAAAAGCTTTAGTAGATATCTTTATTACTTTTAGGAAAACATTCAGTATTTGTGTATTGCTACTAAAATTTGTAATTTACAATTACAACCTTGATTCACATGAGACTAAATACCTCACAAATCAAAGATTTTGGATTTTTCATTGGTATTACTACTAGTCCCTTATATAATACCTAAGATAGTTTTATGATTAATATATATCACTAAACTATAACAATAAGCATGCATCTAATTTCTCTCAGGAAGATTTGGTAAGAAAATATATACATTTCTTCACACAGAAAATCTGGTGGACTGGAGATAAGCGTGGGGGAGAAATATCGGGAAAAGGAGGCATTTAGGCGGCATTTGGGAGGTGGTGTGGAAACTTTCTAGAATCTATGAGGGTGACCTTACTGAGGACTCCAGTAATGGAGGATATAGAGTCTAAACTGGCCATCTCTATTACCCAGGCAAGGTTTCCATTGTTGGATCTGGGTTGTATTCAGTTGAACTGCTAACAGATGTTTAAAGTCCTATGGATATCCATAAACAACACAGGTTGCTAAGAGAGTTGATTGCTCCCCTAAAACTGAAAACAGGGCCCCATTGCTGAAATCCACACAGCTCATTGAACATACAGAAATCATGTTGGTGCCTGCATGGATCATTTAGCCTTAAATTCTAATTTCTTTGTCTCTGGAAGGTACTCTGAAGGGTATGGAAATAGAAGCATGGACACCAATCCAGGTACAAAATCCTCAACCAACAATCCATTCTGCCTGCAAGATGTGCTATGGCAATGGTGGAGCAGAACTCATGGGAGTAGACAACTAAGGTCTGGTTTAGCTTGAGGCTGGTGCCAAGAGAGGCGCCCATGCTCTACACTGTCTTCAGAGCCAGCAACCAGAGACTGGATAGAATAGAGACGTAGGGTAGAATCAAACACACCTGGCCAAAAAACAAAAAAAAAACAAAGAAATGATTCCTAATGATATTCTGCTATACTCAGGTTGGTTCCTTGCCCAGTCATCATCAGGGAGGCTTCCTCTGGCTGCAGACTGAAGCAGGTGCAGAGGATCACAGATAGACATCATGCAGAGAGAGTCTAAATAGGAGGTCTCCATTGGGTCTCTCCCCTGGGAGTTCTCAGGCAGCCCAGTAGAAGAAGAGGGAGAAAGACTGTAGGAATCAGAGGGGATGGTGGACACCAGGAGAACATGATATGATGCCTGAATAAACTGAGCATGACTCACACGGTCTCATAAAGACTGAAGCAACAAGCACAGGGCCTACATAGGCCTACACCAGGTCATCTGTGTATATGTTACGGCTGTCAGCTTGGTGTTTCGGAAGCAAGTATATCCCTGACTCTTGTCTGTTCTTGGGACTCTATTTCTCTTGTTGGGTTGCCTTGTCCAGCCTCTATATGAGGGCTTTTGCCTTGATTTATTTTATCTTGTTTTGTCATGTTTGGTTGTTATCTCTTGGAACTCTGCTCTTTTCTGAAGGGAAATGGGGGACAAGGATCTGGGGGAGCGAGAAGTAGGGGGCCTGAGAAGAGTGGAAGGAGGGAAACTGGTTGAGATGTAGTGTATGAGAGAATTATGTATATATAATTTACAAAAAAGTAAAACATTACCCTGTGTATAAAATCTGAAGAAAATTAATAGAATGTAATGTTATAAAGAAAAAGATAAAACCTGAGGGACAAAAACTATGTAAAATTAAAATTACTGTAAAAGCTCATTTTATATTGTGTTCATGTGAAAGCCAGAATTTCTTCACATAGGAATGTATCTATCTACTAAATCTTCTAAAATTGCAGAATATTGGGTACAATTCTAGGCACCATCAACAAAATCCCAAATTTTTATCAACCCAAATTTGATATTCATTAGCATGGCTTTGGTTTCTTTGTTAAATTTTGCAGCCTCAGACATATGAAACATAAATATTGTATGTTCTCTTTAGGAAGGTTACATAATTTCTTAAATGTATTAATAAGGTAAAAGACTATTAAAATCATGCAACACTGATGTAGATGCAGAACATGTCATACTTTGAATGAAAATCTAAAAAATAGTATTTTCAATATGTGAGACTGATAGTTGTAGATTATATGTTGGCCAGGCAGATTGTTTATTTGCCCAGAATATCAACGCATTGCAAAAATAACCTGTGGCTTACAGATTTGACATCTGGACTATAAAACAAAGTACTATAGTGCCATCTCCTGGATAGCAAAAGTATCTGAAATTGAAGGTATGATTTAATATAAAGTCTTCATTTATTAATTCATATTAATCAAAACATTGAGGGGAAGAGAAGAGAATGAGAGCATTTAGGATTCCATATTATGGACAATAGTGATTATGTTCAGAATACGCAAACATACTAGTCAGCATTTCACCCGACAATAGTGATTATGTTCAGAATACGCAAACATACTAGTCAACATTTCACCCAACAGTATTGTTTCTTTGTTCTTTAGAATATTATACATATAGGCACCATTAATTATTTCAGTATCAGTACTCAACGTTTGCTACTTTAAAAAAATAACCATCTCTGATCCTGTGGTTGTTGTACAGTTTAAATTCAGTTAAGAATCACTTTGCAGAAGGTCCTACCTCTTCATTCTAATCCTATGACAATTGTAAAACTTAATACAGGCTATACAGTGAAATGTCTTAAGCTAAATGCTGAGTTTTTCATTTCATTTAGAATAATTATTGTAACTCCATGCAGTTTCAAAACCAAACCTTTCTTTTATATAAACAGATGCCTTAAACTTTCAAATTTACTTTGATTCCATGGGGGTGATTCCACACCCCCATGGAAAAGTAATTTGGAATTTTTGAGTGTTCTGTGATCAGTATTTAATTCATGTTAAACTTAAATTTTCATCAATGATATCTTTATCCAAAACTGCATTTTATTGCTTTTTTCCCAACATGTTGTGTGATATTTTCTAATGTGTTACATTGCTCATTTTCCAATCTGTTACATGTGTGTGCTGCTGTAGGATGTTCTGTATGGCAAATGTGTTGCTCTGATTGGTCAATAAATAAAACACTGATTGGCCAGTGGCTAGTCAGGAAGTATAGGCGGGACTAACAGAGAGGAGAAAAGAGCAGGAAGGTGGAAGGAAACTGCCAGCCACCACCAGGACAAGCAGCATGTAAAGATGCCAGTAAGACCACAAGCCACGCGGCAAAGTACAGATTTATAGAAATGAATTAATATAAGATATAAGAACAGTTAACAAGAAGCCTGCCATGGCCATACAGTTTGTAAGCAATATAAGTCTCTGTGTTTACTTGGTTGGGTCTGAGCGGCTGTGGGACTGACAGGTGAGAGAGATTTGTCCTGACTGTGGACCAGGCAGGAAAACTCTTGCTACAGTGTGCTAAATGTTTAATATTTCATATATTATTTTTTAAGGTATCAACCCAACATGTCCAACTTCTTGGTACAGATTACCCTTGGATTTCACTTCATTTTTCTGATGTTGAGTATGTCCTACATGTAGTATAATTCCTTGTGGTATTACATTTGATATTATGTTGGAACTATAAAAAGATGGATACTAAACTTGTGAAAAAAAGCATGATGTTATTTATTGACATTTATTGAACTCATAGTTGATTCTATAGAAAATTAAAAAATGAAGGTATAATATGCAATAAAAAGCACTGCTATCTTCAGTATGAATAATCCAGAAAATAGCCATAAATGCCTAAAGCATCTTGCTATCACAATCAAGTTTGAGCATGTTCCCGTGTTAAAATACATCTAAAGATCCACTGAATAAGGGGTGAGAGATTTTACTTCAGAACTTCAGTTGTATCAAGTCTAGTGAAGAATTACCTATATACAGTGTATACAGATTCATTTAGGGCATAAAGTTCTGTGTGTTTTGATGGCTGCATATGCCTTTGTAACTACTAGCAAAATGTAGATTGATCCAATTCTTCATCCCCACAAATTACATCTGTCCTTTACCACTTGACAGTTTTCTCACAGAAATTACTGTTATGCAAATATATTCTTAAATGAATGAATTGAGGTATATACTCCTTGCTTTCCATGGAAATTAATGATTTTGGCATTTATCTATTAGCTTTTGCTTACCAACTACTAGCTTCTTTTTTAATATTTTAAATTGATTCATGGTTAATGCAAATTTGCATTACTTTTCTATTGAATGCCCAATATAGTTGCTGTAAATTAAGAGTACATCAGCTTTATGAAGATACATGCTTTCATTTTTTCTTAGATAAACACATAAAAGTGTGGTAGATGGACAATAAAGTAAATGATCAATAAAAAAAGCTACTGATGCATATTAGAAAGCAGACCATTTCCACTAAACAGCCATTATCTGCTCTTTCTAACTGATTACTGGAAACAAGAAAGTCTAGTGATGATTACTAATTGTATTTAAACAATTTTTGTTACTTCACATAAACTCTACAAAAACAACATAAAGAACATATTTTTTCTCAATTTTCTTTTTTCAAAGAGAATTTTCTGTTCATGAAAAATGTTTAATAAAGTCATGTATATGTATCATAAGTGAATAATTGAAATTATCATCTAAATGTTAACCTCTTTCAGTTGATACATACAAACATGAAGATATACATACTAATGAGGTAACATGATCTCTTGATTTGCATTAATGCTGTGTAATCTTTAAGTCACACAGTACTTGCCTACCTCCTAAAAATTTAGATTTTATTATAGAAGTGTTTTTGTTGCTTTATTTGCCTTGATACCCTCTTATTGATATTAGGTTCTTACTCTCTACTTTTCTGTATTTAAGATCATTAAAACATTATTTTATTGGGTTACTCTCTATTGATTTCAAAGGCATGGAAATACCAGGAGTGTAGTTAATTTGTTTTTGAGTATTCTATTTATACCTAATAAATGAGGTCATATGGTATCTTCATATCAGTGAAGAACTAAACTTTGACAGAAACACAAGTGTTAAAATTAATAAAGCAGGTATTTGTAAAAACAAAACAAACGAAAAAAACACTATAGACCTAGTTTGAACTGACTTGTGTAGAACATATTGAATACTCAGGAAAATAGAAATGATATTAACAGGTAAATCTTGTCTAGTGTAAATTACAACATAGAATTTCAATACTGCTTGTTTTTATTGCCTAGTAATTAGTCAAAGGTCATATGATCACCAACAAGAGAGAACAGGAAAAGAGAAGAATAATGAATTTAAATGTGATTTCACAAATGTGAAATACCTTCAGAAAAGTCAATATTCTAATTAAAAGTGTTTTGGGCTATGACTAAGACTGATGGCTCTGCAATATTTATAGTTGTACTAGACAAGCCAAATAACACATCTAATAAACCAAGAACTTTCATTCTTCCCCAAGCATAATGAATGGGAATTATCCACCCATTTTTGAAAGCTCATCCCTTACAGTCAAGTGGTAAATACTCTGTAAAGCCAACATTTGAATATACTGATGAATTAGATAACCAAGTCAAAAAACTTAAAAAAAAACCACATTCTTTTCTCAGAATTTTATTTTTATTTGATTTTCAAATGGCATTAAAAAAGTTATCATTTGACCCCATAAATGAGCAGCTTTTATTGCAAAGGTAAAAGATAACAAGTACTTATTATGCACAATATGTATGTCAAACTAGTTTCAAAACAACAACACAGTATTTATTTTGTAGGGCTTGTGAGTGTGTAGACTTATGTTTACTGCTAAGGAAACAATTATTTATAAAATAGTATTAAATCCAGTATTAGCTGCTTATTTAAGACACTTACCACCTGCAGAGATCTGTGTCACATTTGCCACACTGAAGTATTTTGAAGAGTCACCCTCAGTGTTGAAAGTAAATGTACTCTCAGGGTGGGAATATGAGCGTCCAGTAAGTACGTGATTACGTTAAAGTGGAGGTAACGGGAGGATAATCTTGATTCTATTGGGAATCTTAGGTTTTCATAAATTTATCGGACAAATAGGTTTTCCTGTACTGCTGACATTTCTTTTTGGGAAACAGTACCTTTCTAAAATAAAAAGCACTGAAGTGTGTATACATTTCCTCAGATGAACAGCATTGTATTCATGAATCCTGTGTATCTGGAAAGAACAGCAGGGAAGTTGTTAAGCTTTCAATCTGAAGTAAAATACTTTCAAGAAAAGAAAAAAGATAATGAGTTCTGGCAAGGATGAGGACATGGAGAAAGTCAAACTTTGTGGTATTATCACTGGTGTAAATTAGCATAGACATTATGGAAAAGACAGTAGGTGTTCCTCCAAAAACAAAAGTAAAATTCTACCAAATGATCTAGCAATTCCACTACTGGACATCTATTGACAAAATCTACCTGAAACTTTGAAAAGACATCTTAACTCCCATGTCATTCCAACACTCTCCATGATAGCCAAGAAACATAAAATACCTGTGTCACCTCTGGTGATTCAAAACTGCAATCCTGGATCCTTGGGAGGCCAAAGCAAAAGGATGGAAATCCAAGTCCTGTCTGGCCTGCAGACTGAGTTGAAGGCAAATATGGTGAACTTACTACAAGGAAGATCAAATAACAAAAGGGCTTGGTGTGCAGCGCAGCATGCACAGGAACTGTAAACAAGCCATCCCCAAAACAACCTAAATGAAAAGTAGCGTTGAAGTTGAATTACTTCCTTTTAGGTAGAGGCAAGGGGGAGAACTATAAAGTAAGAGTAAATATATAGAAACATGTTTCTAATCTTCCTTTAAACTAGGAATACTTTAGTAGCTTCATCTTAACTTCCCACCAGTAGTATTTATGCAAGTATCACATCATGTTGTTTTTTTGTATTATAGTAAAGAGTTCTTAATTGAAAGAAAGTGTAAAATGTCTGTTACTGTTGTTTCAGCCATTGCTAATTTTACTGTTTTATTATGTTTGTCTATTAGTTCTCTTGTGTTTATTACCAATATATATTTGCTTCTCATAATGCTTAATCCAAACTTTCTCCATTGCTGTTTTCTGAGGTATACCCTTACTGATTCATATAACATTATATACATAACAATATTCTTTTAAAATTTTGATTACAATTCTATGTGGGATTTTTTATATAAATGAGATATTTGATGTTTAGATTCTAAACTTTAGAATGTAGTTGACTATCAACCAAGTAAATATTTATTTATGTTGATTTTTGTTAATCTATTTTTCATTAGTTTAGTAATCCCATTTTATAGGTAGGAGGTATAATTCTGAATATTTTCTCAGCCTATTCAATAACATTTATTTAAAAAGAAAAGCCCCTTTTTTCTATTGCATTTACCAGAAGATATTATCTTCATTTTTCATTAATTTACACATACAGTTCTGATTGATTTATTTCATACACACACACAGAGTACACATCCTCACCTCTGTACTCTTTTATTACATAGATTCTTCAGTATATTCTTATATTTGCTTAACAAAATGTTTTATTATTTTCTTTTTTAAATAACTTCATATATCTGTTGAAACCTGTTTCTTCATATTGCACCTCTTCAATTTGGCAAAAATTCATAACTCTTAAGATCTGTAAATAGTCATTTTAGTGACAGCCCATATTATCTCTTCTGGAAACATATTAACCTAAAGCAATACAGAATTCCCATGTGTTGTGATTTTATACATGAAAACAATATTTCTCAGACCCCGGTAGAGAACAGTGTAAATCAACAGGCTTTCTGTTCGAGGGATAAGGCCTGTTTTGAGATGCTGTAATGTGTCATGTTGGAGGCTACAGCAAGGACTACATCCTCATTTTAAATTATATATTAGCTATGAGGTTAATGCATATTGAAAAAGTTCTGTTTGTGATAATAAAATAAGGTATTACAAAAGAATACAGGAAAATACTGCAGATGAAGAAAAACTTCTGTATGAAAGATTCTTAACAACAGTCAAGATTAATAGTCTCCAGTACATCTTTGAAGAGTTGTTCTTGTTGAGGTCTGGAGGGCAGACTAAGACAAGTCAAGGGCTTGAGCTCACCTCCCAAGGTTAAAGACATCCCTCCCTCCAGTGCAGGAGGTGATAAGTGGATTGGCCATTAATCACATTTCATTTTGTCTTTTAGAAAAACTCCGTAGAGATGAGCTATAAAAATAAACACATATGGGATTTATGACAGATTTTAGGACGTGCCTTGGGCCAGGTTTGGAATCAATGAATTTGTTTCTGACTTTAATGTTTAAAATGACTCCTTTATAGACCTTGGAGTAAACAGCTTGTCCAATGTTATTCTTTAGGAACATACAATAAGTGGAATTTTCTTCATCAAAACAAAACATTTATGATTAGAAGTTAAAGTTATTGATTCTTCTCCACAAAGCTGTTATAAATCCTGAGATAGTTTGAAAGTGTGTAGGTCATAGAGGACTTATATCTGGAAATAGCAGGTATCTATCTCTCTGTTGTAGCCTAATGTCTAGAAATAACCCTTTGCATGTCAGCAGGAAATGATGGAGGCTCCACAATCTACCAAAAGGAGAGCAAGTAGCAGAAGTTTAGCAGCACAAGGGAGAATAACAAGTGGTTCAATCTATTTTCATTCAACAGAAGACTTTCAAAAATTATTATCTGTCAAATTAAAAAAGTTTAGAGAAGAGGAATTTTAGGGGAGTTAGGAAAATTAGCATTTATTTATACATAAAATTGACAATATTGTATGAGTTCACACACACACACACACACACACACACACACATGATGATATATGCATATGTGATTATCATCACCACCCACACACTTTCCTGTAAGGATGCATTAGTATAAAATTCCAAGTCTTCTAAATATCAGATGTGTGAGCAAATGATGTTGAATGAAGTTAATAGTTTCAATAAATTGTTGAATAATTGGCAAGAATATATCAATGAAATATTTGTATATTATCTATATAGTTGATGAACTTTTAATATAATACATTATTGTAGCTGGAGTTTTCGAAAACTTCTGCTACCCATTATAATAAAAACATGAGAATTCAAGGATTCTGGTGCAAATGAAGTACATTTATCTTTTTTCTCTTTAATTTAGTAAACAAGTTTATGCTCTTGTTATTTCTACCACTGTGTTGGTCCTATGCATGGAAAATTTCCTGAGAAGTTTTCCTGAAAGAGACTTCACATGCCGGTCAACAGAAATGGCTAAGCTGACACTAGCTGAAGCTCAAACTATTTAATTTTCAAATGTATTTCAAATATTTACTTACTTCAGAAGGTAAAACAACTCAAAAACTCATTTTATCATTGAAACAGTAAGACAAATGATGACTTTACACTGGATGAAGCAGAGAATTTACATGGTAGATCTGAAGTCGCAAAACAATTATAAAACTTGAGGATCTTAGAATGGAATCTTTGAACTTTTTTTTTTTTTTTTTTTGGAAACATTTGTATCAGTAGCAGGCCCTGTTATTCCCTGACAGTATTTTATGCTACTTCATAAAACTGGACTTTCTTATACACAATTTTAACTTTTATCTACATTAAAAGTTTATTTACTGTAATTGCAGATATATTTTTCCATAGAAGAGTAAAAGAAAAGATAGTAAATGATTAGTTAATGGAGGAAAGTCCCATAATATAGAATAGAATCTAATTTTCTGTTACTAAAAATGGGTAGAAGCAGGTATAGGCAAATATATTTATTTCTTATCTTAGAAGATTTTGATTCAATAAATGGGTAGATAATGCAGGGAAGAAATTTTTGTACCATCAAGGGATTTCTGCAAAGAAGGGCCAAGGATTGGAGTTTCTTGTTATTTGTTCATAGTAAAGACAATAAAGGAGACTTCAGACATCCTACACGGACTTACTAAAGATGACCAAAACTTCCAGGTACCATAATCACTAATCTCTCCCCTGCCCACGCTGCCACAAAGCAATGCTCACAAACTCTGAGTTGGCCCACCCACACCTCCACCGACAGGGACAGGTCTATTGTCATGCCCAGGTGATGTGCAGAGCTCACTCTCCTGAGTGCTGTAGCTGATGTGGGGCAGGGACAGATCTCCTGCTTTTATGGTCTCAGGGCCAGCTCTCCCACTTGCCTCAATCCTTGATGGGTGTGGGGATGGTGGTGGGAGGGCATCTCTTCCCCTCCCATGCCACCACAAGACAGATAAGTAATGGGGACAGCTATCCTAGGCTCACCATTTGGGGGCTGGCTCACCCACGCTGACAGCGTTGGCTCAATTGTGCTGCCCAGGTGAGGTACAAGGTCCGTTTTCCCGAATGTTGCAGCTAGTATCGGGGAGGGACAGCTTTCTCACCCACCACAAGTGGCAGGGTCAAGAGAAGGAGGGCATCTTTCCCTCATCTTCACCACCACATGGCAGATGAGGGGGTGTGGCCAGCTAGCCCACTGTGACACACTCAGGGTTATCTCATCCATGCCGCTGTCAATAGGGTCAACTTTACTGTGCTGCCCAGGCAAGGAACAGGGCCCATTTTCCTGAGTATTGCAGATGGTAAAGGGGAGGGTCAGCTCCCTCATATTTCGAAGGCAGTGAGGGGCAAAAGGTAAGGGGGGCATCTCTTCCCTGTCCACACTGCCTCATGACAGGTGAGCAGTGGCGACAGCTATCCCATGTTCAGAACTTCCGGGCTGGTTCACCCGCACCACTACCAACAGGGCTCACTCTCTTGTGCTACCCAGGCAAGGTTCAGGACATGTTCTCCCAAGTGCTGCAGCTCGTGGGGGGGTAAAGGTAGCTCCCCCACTCTTAAGACCTCAGGGCCAGCTCTCCCATCTGCCTGAGACACTGATGGGGGGCGGGGCAGGTGAGGAGTGGGGCTAGGTCTCCCATGCTCACATTCTTAGGGTTGGCTCATCTGTGTCCTTGTCAACGGGGCCAGCTCTGCTGTACTGCCAGATGAAGTGCAGGGTTCACTTTCCCAAGTGTTGCAGCTGGCAAAGGGGTGAGCTCCCTCACCAGCTGGAGGTGGTAGGTTCAAGCGTGGAGGGCATCTTTCCCTTGTTCTCACCATCACACCACAGATGAGGGAGGCAGCAGCAGCTTTGCCTGTCACATACCCTCAGGGTTGGCTCTTCCATGCTCCTGTCTACGGGGTCGACTGTACTGTGCTGCCCAGGTGAGGGGAAAGGTCCGTTATCCCCAGTACTGCAGCTGGTGAGGGATTGAGTCATCCCTTTTCTTTTTAAACATCTCTTCAAACTATTGATGATCTGAATATTGTTCACTGTTTTCTGGTGGGCTTGCATAGTGACTGTATTATTTGACTAGGAATGGCCTCTATAGACTCATGTGCTTGAATGCTTGGCCCATAAGGCAAAATTAGGCGGTGTGGCCTTGTCGGTGTATGTGTGGCTTTGTTGGAGGAAGTGTGTCACTGTGGGGGTGTGCAGATGCTCCAGCTAGGCCTAGGGTAGAATTCACTTTCTGCTGCCTGCAGATCAAGATGTAGAACTCTCAGCTCTTTCTTCCAGACCATGTCTTTAGCATACCTCTATGCTTTCCACCATAATGATAACCGACTAAAACTCTGAAACTCTAAGTAAATCCCAATTAAATTTCTTTTATGAAAGTTGCAGTGGTTATGGTATCTCTTCATAGTAATAGAAACCTTAGCTAAGACAGTGACCCTAATGTATAGCTTCTGTAATGTTATCTATTCAGTGTAATCTTCATCTCTGTGAGACTACCCCTGTCTCTCTCTCCACTAGCAACATGTATTCACATTATGGCTTAAGGAATTCACCCAAATTAATTAGATTACTCTACTATAGAGGTGATCAGATACTTAGAATAGCATTAGAAACTAAAGAGATACAGCAAACATATCCATCATGCTTTTATGACTTATTCTAATATATAAGAGGGAAAAAGGCACAGATTAGCCAATGAACTGTGATATGCAGGGCTTAAGTCCTTCTCCTGTAAATGGTGAAAAAAGAAGTAAAATGCATGAGGATTATTCTCTCATTTTTCAACATGGATTTCCATTGAGAAAAAAAGAGAGAGAACTCTCTGTACTTGATCCAGTTGGGATCTCCCACTCCCCCAAGTTCTCTTTCCCTCGCCCCTCGCCCCTCATTACCCCCACTCACGTCCAGTCTGTTCATGTAGATCTCATCCATTTCTCCATCATTGGGCGATGTACAGAGAGGAAACACAAGGAATGTTCATGATAAATGAAGACCACATGAGAATAGGAAGGAGCAAAGTGCTGGAGAGGCCCACAGAAATCCACAAAGATGCCCCC
>CABHPH010138492.1:3139-19691 GCA_902168325.1 Peromyscus nudipes | reverse complement strand
CACACACACACACACACACACACACACACACACACACACACACACACCTGTTGGCTTTGTTTCTCTATAGAAACTTCATTAATACAAATGATTCTACACCAAAGTTGTTCAAAGGATAAAGACATCTTAGCTTCTTCCCTCTTAGTCACTCACCCCTCCCCCAGAACCACAGCCCTTCCTTCTCACCTCACCTCCCAACAGGAACTCAAAGAGTGATCTAGGGTAGAAACTGCTGCAGATTACAGAGGAAGTCAGCACACCACCACTACTGCAACTTTCAGGCAGGTGCAGGTGCACCTGAGCCAATACCTTCGCATGGCCTCTGGAAGTAGGGGCTTCAAGCAAAGAATGAAAAGAGAAACGTCTACCCTGAGCCTACTGACTGGTAGAGACCACAATGGCAGCTGGAGACCACCCTTCCCAGATGCCTTGCTGACTTAATCAAAAGCAAATGCAGATGGTTTTTGTTTGCAGGGTGTGGTGGTTTGAAGGAGAAATGTCTACTATAAGCTCAGGGGTAGTTTGAATGAGAATGGTCCCCAAAGGCTCATATAGTTGAATGACTTGGTCCTCAGTTGGTGGAAGTGTTTGGGAAGGATTAGGGAGTGTGGCCTTGTTGGAGGAGGTGCGTCACTGGGGAGGGGCTTTGAGGTTTCAAAAGCCAACACCATTCCCAGTTAGCTCTCTTCTCTCTGCCTCCTACATTGAAGATAAGGATGTGAGTTCTCAGCTACAGCTCTGGCACCATGTTTGCCTGACTGGTGGCATGCTCCCCACCATGGTAGGCATGGACTATACTGCTGGAACTATAATCAAGTCTCCAATAAACTCTTCCATAAGGTGTCTTGGTCATGGTGTTTTGTCACAGCAATAGAAAAGTAAATAAGACAGCTGTGTATTAGAACACTTCATCCCCAATTGTGGGACCCATTTGGGGAGGTTGGAGAACCTTTAAGAGGTTAAAGCCTTCCTGGAAGAAGGTCACTAGAGGGGGCTTTGAGGTTTTACAGCTTTGTCCCACTTCCTGTTCATTCTCTTTGCTTCCTGTGTATAGATGAAATGTGATCTTTCTGACTTCTGTTTTTACTGCCATACCCTTTTCACCATTGTGGACTCTCCCTCTGGAACTACAAGCTAAAATAAACCTTCTCTTCCTTAAATTGCTTTGGATCATGTACTTCATCATGGCCCCAAAAAAGATATACACAGCATCTTGGGTGACTTGACCTGACATGTCATTTCATATCAAGTAAGGGCAAGCAGGAGGTCTGAAGTCAGAGTACTGGAGCAAATGGGGGTAAAACATTCAAACTGAAAAGCAAGGGCAATGTGTCCTCACAAAAAAAGTTCACCAACACAGGGTAGAGCATGTTTCAAGAACTGCATACACTAGGGAAGGTCTGTGCAAGGCAGGGAGGGAATGAGAGAGCCACAAGGTGGATGCAGAGCAGGAGAGATGCCGGTAAAATTGTCAGGAGTGGAAAATGGGCATAGGAAGCTCTCGAGTGGTCTCACTGTGAAAAATCTCAGTGCAAAACCCTGTAAAAAGAAAACTCAGAGCACATGCTTATGTTCACAGAACCTCAGATCAAAACTCTTGCTTCCTAGAATGACATGGCTTTCCACAGGTTATATCTGATTAGTTAGGCAAAGCCTGGCTCCAGACTGCAGCATCCTCTTCAATGCCAGCCAACAGATGCTTTTTCCATGACTGTAGCAACCTTCAGGCTACAACACTAAGGGTAGGAGGAGGCTTCTTCTATTTTTATCTAAGTGTCTGTGTGTCTGCTTGTCTGTGTCTGTGTCTGTGTGTCTGTGTGTCTGTGTCTCTGTGTCTCTGTGTGTCTGTCTGTGTCTGTGTGTCTGTATCTCTGTGGCTGTGGCTGTGTGTCTGTCTGTCTGTGTCTGTGTCTGTGTCTGTGTGTCTGTGTCTCTGTGGCTGTGGCTGTGTGTCTGTGTCTATGTGTCTGTGTGTCTGTCTGTGTCTGTGTGTGTGTCTGTCTGTGTATGCTTCCCATGTGGGTGTCCACACATGCAGAGGTCATAGAAGGTGCTGCATCCCCTGGAACTAGAGTTGCAGGTGTTCCCAGGCACCCAACATGGGTTTAGGGAACCAAACTCAGGTGTTGTGGAAAAGCAGCAAGTGTTCTAACTGCTAAGCAATCTTTCCAACCCTGCTGTTTCTTGGTGTGTATTCCAGTTGCCCCTTATTTTTATTACTCTTGACTAGTATCTTCTGGCATACAGCATCTATCAATTAACTCAAGAAAAGCAAAGTGGGAGGTGTCTAACCTTTTGTCCTCAAGCACAGTTGTAAATACCCTCTATAATGTCCCAGACCAATGGAAAGTTTAAATAGAACCCTCCTCATCACATAGAAAATATAAAAATGGCCACAAAAGCCAGTTTAAACTGTGTTTTTAGCACCTAAGAAGAAGAGCAAATATTTTAGACTTAAAAAAATATATACAGGGGCTAGAGAGTTGTCTCGGTGGTTGGAAGGACGGGGGCTGAAGAGATGGCTCAGTGGTTAGGAGCACAGGAATCAGAGAGATGGCTCAGTGGTTAGGAGCACAGGAATTAGAGAGGTGCTCAGTGGCTGGGAGCACTGACTGCTCTTCAGGAGGACCTGGGTTCAGTTTCCAGTACCCACATGTTTGTTCACAGCCATCATTACCTCCAGTTCCAAGGGATCCAATGTCCTCTTCTAATTTCTATGGGTATAAGTTATACATATGCACAGACATACATGCAGTAAAATATATAAATATATAGATATATAGATAGAGAGAGAGAATATAGCAGTAAAACACATAAAGCAAAATAAATAAATCTAAAAAAAAATAAAGAATCTAGCCAGCCTGTAAATCCCCTGTCACAAAAGCTGTCATAAAGAGGAATTAGACACACTATGTCATAATAACTGAGATCCTCTCTCCAAAAGTCTCCATAAAGAGGAACCAGACACAACTGTGTAATAATCTTGGATGACAGTTAAATTATAAAATTAGCACTTAGAACTAAAATTAAATGTCATCAAGGTTACCCATGAAAGTCCCTTAGAAAATCGTATCTCTCAATTAGGTCCAACAAATCCAGATTTGCCTCCAATGGGGAGCTGGGGAACAACCAACTATGGGTTTGATGGAGCCCAGGCTCTAGCTATGGCTTAAAGGCTGTGTGGTGGGCTGAGGATGGATCTCAGAGGTAGAGTACTTGTCTAGTATGCACGGCACAAAGGCCAACTCAGTCCCCAGCACCATAAACTTAAGTAATTAGATGAATGGTTATGGTGTGCCAATACTCCCAGCTACTTGAAGACTGCAGCATGGGGACCACTTGAGCCCTGTAGTTCAGAGTTCAGCCTTTACAATACAGCAAGAGTCTGTCTCTAAGAATGAATGGAGACTAGTGGTAACAGCAGTAATTTGTATCAAAAAATATTAGGATCATACTTTGTGCCATGGGTAACATTCATATTCAGAGGAACACAAGAGAACTGAGTTCTCTTGCAATCTTCAGCAAATACTCACCAATAGAAGTGCAAACAGGATTAAGTTTAATTGCAATTTTTTACTTTTTTTTTGTTTGTTTGTTTTTGTTTTTGTTTTTAGAGACAGGGCTTCTCCGTGTAGTTTTGATGCCTGTCCTGGATCTCGATCTGTAAACCAGGCTGGCCTTGAACTCACAGAGATCCGCCTGCCTCTGCCTCCCGAGTGCTGGGATTAAAGGCGTGCGCCACTGCCATCCAGCTACAATTTTCATTTTTTATAGCTAAATATATATATTTTTGCGGAATCGGACTCAGTTCTCAAGTGGGAAAAAAGTGGTGACTGTAGTCCTGGAATTGATATCACGTTATCACTCACTCAAAAACCATTTGGATGCTTGGCTCCATCAGCAAATATATTCAGTTTAAAATCCAAAGAAACTGTTGTTTCCCCCCGCCTTAGGTATTCAGAAAACACCCTAAAGGTAGAGAGCAGAGAAGCTGCCTCCAAGAGTAGACCATGCCACAGAAGAAGTTAACTGATGACTGTTTCTCTGTAATGTAATAGATAGTTTGGGCCACATGAAGAGCGGAAATAACCATTAAGACAGACAGGACCCATAGTTGGAAACACTCAGAAATAAGAAGGGGACGTTTCCCAGTTGCAGAGACTGCAGTTACCCTCATCCAGGGACGCAGGGTACACGGATGTGGTGGGTTCAGAGGGCAGGCTTAGTGTGTCAGCATATAAAGCCTCTAGAGACTCACTCATTCTTCTAGAAAGCCCGCTGGCCACCTACAGCCGTCATCTCTCCACCAGCAGCAGGACAGCCCAGTGCAGCGGCCATGATAGAGGTCTGCTCAGCAGCAGCCTCCACAAGCCTCCCACCGCTGTCAGCACAGCGCAGCCAAGAGATCCACAAATGAGCCCGGGTGAGAGACCAGGCAGCAGTGGAGCAGTGTCAATGAACAAGAACCTGGGTGAAAAACGACAGTCTGGAAAGTAACTGCAGCCGGAGACTGCAGCCAGATGGGAAGAGCACGAGCTGCTCCCCTGCTGAAGCCGTCGGTCTGTCTGTGTTTTCAACAGGCTGATCATCGCGAGCATTTCTCATGGGAGACTGTCATAAAGGGAAGTCTCAGTCCTCAGTGGGAGAAGCCAGCATGGGCTTTGGAAGGCCGTGTCATTTATCCACCATCCTGCGGTGAGAGGCTCCTGGTCCTGGGGGCTGAGAAAAGGAGAACTCAGGCCCAGCTGGAGGTTAGGATAATTGCTTCAGATTATGGTCAGCTTCCAAAAATCAAAGCAAGGATCGAGTTCATGTTGTGTTTAGTGGGAAAATAATCCTTCGTTTTACTGTGGATTCCTGGAGGGACATTTTTAAAACAGAAATTTGAGAACACTTGAATTATTCACCAGAGAAAAAAAATAAAAGGGAGACCAATGCGGGCAAATTATAGCATTACAGAAGATTTCCAAGTTTAGGAATGGAGGACAAGGACCCAAGACCCTAGAGAATCAACGTGAGGCAAGGGCTGGACAGAATGAGACAGAGGGATGGTCCATTTTATCATCTCCATTTCTCCAGAAGACCTTATTCTCCATGTAGCTAAGCAAATGAAGACAGGGTTGCTCCAAAGCCACAAAACTCATTTTCCCTTATTCAAGCCAATATGTGGCCACCTGGGATACTGAAGACTTGAGAAGTGAGAAAACAAAATGATACGCCGTAAGATAGAAACTGGTATAATAAAAACTTTAAGACTCTGAAGAAAAAAATTGGATATTTTGGAAAATGGAAAAAACAGAACTTGAAAGGACAATTTTTAGCTTTTTATGGAAATGCAAAACACCCAGCATAGCTAAAACAATCCTGAATAATAAAAGAACTGATGATTTCAAGTTGTACTACAGAGCTATAGTGATAAAAAAAAAAAAGAGCTTGGTATTGACATCAAAACAGACATGTTAACCAGTGGAATCGAACTGAATACACAGATATAATCCACACACCTACGGACACCTGATTTTTGATAAAAAGCCAAATACCCACTAGGAAAAAGACAGCATCTTCAGCAAACAGTGCTGGTCAAACTGGATGACTGCATGTAGAAGAATCCAAATACATCTACAGTTATCACCCTGCACAAAACTCAACTCCAAATGGATCAAGGGCCTCAACATAAAGCCAGATACGCTGAATCTCATAGAAAAGAAAGTGGGGGATGGTCTTGAACACATTGGCATAGGGAAAGACTTTCTAAACAGAACCATAAACACAGGCACTAAGACCAACAATTAATAAATGGAACTTCGTGAAACTGAAAATCTTCTCTATGGCAAAGGATGCCATCATTTAGACAAAGTGGCAGAATGGGAAAATACCTTTGCCAACTATACATCTGATAGAGGGCTAATATCTAAAACATATAAAGAACAACAACAACAAAAAAAAAAACCTTGAACATCAAGAAAACAAATAACTCAATTTTAAAATGGTGTACAAAACTAAACAGAGTTCTCAAAAGATGAGAAATATTCATTTCATTCTCAATTAAAGAAATATTCAGCCAGGCAGTGGTGGCGCACGCCTTTAATCCCAGCACTCGGGAGGAAGAGCCAGGCAGATCTCTGTGAGTTCGAGGCCAGCCTGGGCTACCAAGTGAGTTCCAGAAAAGGCGCAAAGCTACACAGAGAAACCCTGTCTCGAAAAAAACCAAAAAAAAAAAAAAATTCAACAAATTGAGTGGTGGTTGTGCAAGCCTTTAATCCTAACTCAGGAGGCAGAGACAGGCAAATCTTTGAGTTCAAGGCCAGCCTGGTCTACAGAGCAAGTTCCAGGACAGCCAGGGCTACACAAAGAAATTCTGTCTCAAAAAAATGAAGAAGAGAAGGAGGAGGAGGAAGAAGAGGAGGAAAGAGAAGAGGAGGGAGAGGGAGAAGGAGAGAAGGAAGAATGTTCAACATCCTTAGTCATCAGGGAACTGAAAACGAAAACTACTTTGAGATTTCATCTTTCACCAGTGAGAATGACAATAAAACAAACGACGTTCATGATGGTGAAGATGTGGGGAAAGGGACCGCGCCCACTGCTGGTGGGAGTACAAACTTGTACAGTCACTATGGAAATCAGAAGGGTAGTTCCTCCGGAAGCTTGGAATTGATCTACCTCAAGATCCAGCTATACCACTCTTGGGCATGCACCCAAGGGACTCTACACCCTACCACAGAGACACTTGTTCATCCATGCTCATGGCTTCTCTATTAATAATATCCAGAAATCGTAACCACCATAGATGTCTATCAACCAAGGAATAGATAATGAAAAAGTGGTACATTTACCCAGTCGAATATAATTCAGCTGTTAAGAAAAATGAAATCATGAAATTTGCAGGTAAATGGATGAAATAGAATAAAATAATCCTGACTGAGGTAACCCAGACCCAAAAAGACAAATATTGTATATTTCTCTTATATGTGAATATTAGTTTTTAAGCATCTGATGTGCGTGCTTCAATATGTATAACCATAGAGGTTAGGTATCCAGTAAGGGACTAGGGGGAGGAGAGGATATCCCAGGAAGGGAAAGTTAATAGCTAGTGATGGAGAAATGATGTGGGGGAGAGACCGGAGCAGGAGGATTAAATGGGGGAGTGGAAGAGAAGGATGAGGGAGGAATGTGGAGAGAGACATTAACACTAAGGGGCTATATGGAAACCTATTACCGTAGAGGCTTCTATACAAAAGAAATCTAAGTGGAGTCACCAAATAATGAGGAGACAATGTCCCGACTAGACATGTCTCACCACCATGTGAAACCTCCAGTGCCAGAGGTGGGTTACATCTAATTGAGCTGTTGGCCAAAGGGGACCATGGAAACCCCAAAACAACCCAGGCTATTGCCGAAGATGTTGACTGTTCTCCACAACCTAGTGGTGAGGCTCCATTGCTGAAGATGGTACTTATATATGTCACCAAACATGGAGAAGTCAAACTGGTGTCTAACTAGAGGTTTCACCCCTACTGACTAGTGTTCATGGAACTGGAAGGTACTCTGCATGCTATCAGAGGAGGAAGGTAAATATTAGCCCATCTACAGACCCTTCAGCCTACAACAGTCACCAGCCTGTGAGATATGTGGTACAAGAGTGGCCCAAATGTTGTGGGAGTAACCAACCACTATCTGATTGGATTTAAGGCTCACTCCATGAGATGGAACCCATGCCTGACACTGCCCAAGTGGCCAAGAACCTGAGACTGGACAGGCCATGGACCTAGAGGAAAAGCAAATCAATACTATTGTTCTGCTAATGGAGCATAGCAATAAAATGACTCCTAAGGACATTCTAATTCACCTGGAAATCAGTGCCTTGCTCTACCATCATCAGAGAAGCTTCCTCCTGCAGTAGATGGGAACTAACACAGAGACCCACACCAGGATCCTGTGCAGAAAGCGAGAGATTTTGAAACACTCAGTCTTAAGTAGGAGGTCTTCATCAAAGCTCCAAATATACAGAAAAGGAGACAGAAAGATTCTTAGAGCCAGAGGGGATGGAGGACTCGAAAGAAATAGTGTCTTCAAGACACAAGAGGGCTGAGACACATGTGAACTCACAGAAACTATGGCAGCATGCACAGGTTCAAGCTAGACTGGGTTCCAGCACTGAGAGAAGAAAGTGGAAACGGGCTCCCGTCCCTAAGAAAAAAGCTATCTGCAACTGACAACCACTTGCAAAGGAACAATTAGTTTTCTCCAAGGGAGTTTCAGTGAGTATACCAACTACACTTAAGGACTCACTCCATGCCCAGTAGTAGATGTTTTGTTTTGTTGGTTTGGGGGTTGGTTGTTTGCTCTCTCTCTCTCTCTCTCTCTCTCTCTCTCTCTCTCTCTCTCTCTCTTTCTGGAGGGTGAAGTAGATTTTTTTTGTTTCATATTGCTTTGTTTGAGCATTTTTTTTGTCTTATTGGTCTTTGCTTGTATATTATGGTTTCCAATTTTGTGTTTTTGTGGGTTGTGTGTGTATGTGTGTGCACGTGTGTGTGTTTCTTGTGTTTTGTTTCTTTGTTTGTTTGGGTTGTTAGCCAATTTTCTAAAGAAGTAGAGAAAGAAAGTGTGTGGAGTTGGGTGGGTGAAACCAGAAATCACTGGTGGTACATTATGAACAATAGATATACGCACATGCAACACACACACACACACACACACACACACACACACACACACGAGAAAGAAAAACTACAAACATCCTGACCATTGGTTTGTCATCATTTATTCAGCCATTAATAAACTCCTATGAAGAGCTCACTATAGACCCAGACACAGAATACAAAGGGCAAAAAAGCTGTATCACACCTTGGCAAAGCATAGGGTGTTGGGGGACAGTGGGGCAGAGGTGGTGCTGACCTGGTCTAGGACACTACTTTTCTCCAGCTTCCTTTCCCCCAGGGCAAGACACAAGAAATGTTGACCTTAATCTGTAGACAGACTCGACTATGTCAGCAGTTGACTATTGAGTAGATTTTTTTACATCCAACTGTTATGACTTTGATTAAAAAATAATAGCATTTGTTAGAATTCAGTAAGAACTAGCTGTGTGAAGAAAAATAGGTGATAGCAATTAACAAGAAAAAAATGAATGCTTGAGTTCCAAATAAGTTTGAAGTGCCTCTACTGAAAGGCATGAAAACTAGTACATAGGCATGGAGGTACACCCCATTAATCACAGCACGTGGGAGACAGAGGCAAGTGGATGTCTTGGAGTTCCAGGCCAGCCTTGTCTACACATCGAGTCCTACAACAGCCAGGACTACATAATGAGTCCTTATCTTAAGAAAGAAAGGAAGGAAGGAAGGAAGGAAGGGGAGGGAAGGGAAGGGAAGGAAAGAGAGAAAAGAAAAGGTAGACCACAATGGACAAACTCCTCAGTCCCCAGCTGAACTCTCTCAGCTTTTACAGTATTTTTTTAGTCCAGCATATTAATAATGAATATTAAATTAGTCTATGAGCTAATTATTTTATAAATATATCCTGTTCTCCCCAGGTATCACATCAAGTCCTTAAGTATAATAACTGTTCTTAATGAGGAGAGGAAATACACAAAGTACATTATGTTCTTGCATGAAAAATAGCTTTTTAAACCCAGAATAATAAAATAAAACCTTTTAAGCAATTATATTTTGCTTTCACACCCTCTGAGCCTGGAGTAGGTCTTAGTAAATATTTACCTAATGTACTATAAACCAATTAAGCATGTGCCCTGAATCCTCTGCCTGCGAGGGAAGACTGTGGACATAGCCAAATTATAATTAATTATGGCACCATTGGTTTGTCACAAGGGATTTCTTCATTTATTTATTTTTTTTCTTCTTAGAGTTTTTAATATTCAAAGCTCTACCTCTGTCTCACAGCCAGCTCCTACAAACTTATTGTATTTTCATATTTCCATAATGACACCTGCTGGTAGCAGAGGAGTGGACAGAGTGCAGCAAAGATGCTCAGCTGTAGCATCGCACAGGTGACACTCCTCCTGTGTGTGCAAAGAGCGGCCCCAGACACCCAAGCGCCAAGGGCTGCTAAAATCAGGTGCTGCCCCAACGCTGTTTTCCAGCCCGAAAAATGTGTCCTGTGACCTCCATCTAAAGCAAAGCTGGTGCAAAGAGGGCGCGTGTGACTCAGGACCTCAAAAATCATCAGTTCATTCACTAGCTTATTTCACTCCACTTCCAAGTTGGCACTCAAAGCACAGCAAGTTAAGCAATTACCTTTCTCTTAAATTCTTCCTCTTCTTTTATAGAATGAAGTGCTTCATCATGGCTGAAGTGGCCCAAAGAACAATGAATGGGGCATTTGTCTCATTGGAAACCTCCAGGCCACCTCATCCTTGGGAAGAAGGAAAGAGATGCAGCAAGACATTCATCCTGGAAATGCTGCTGTGTGCCCTGCCATGCCAGCCACCCCATACTGTAAGCTTGAAGATGGGCAGCATCCAGCCTGCCTTCCATCCTCAGGTGCCCACAGGCTGGTATACAGGAAGTGCCACTGGATATGTCTAGTCACACAAGTGGATGTGAGGGGGTCACATGTGTGCCCAGAACCACCCTCTAGGAAACCTTGCCTAGAGACCAAGATGTTGACCAGATTGAGTGGGCTTACTTGACAACACCTAAGTACGTTAATTTAACCAAACACGAGTCAGGAAAAGTCACCCAATAAGCTATATATGCACACGGGTTTCTTAGACAGTTAATGGGTAATGTATCATTTATTAGGACATTATACAGACATTTTCTTGTTTAACCAGCAATCACTTCTCAATAAAACCAGTCATGTGTGCCAGTGATGGGGACAGAAGCAGTCTCAGTACATTTTTCTTCCACTGCCTATAAGTTAGAGACCACGCAGACCTTCACTCAGCTGATCATCCACTTGTAGTTTTTTGGGGTTCATTTTATCTCTGCTTCTTTTTTTTTGTCTTTGTGTATGTGTGAACTTCTTAGACATCCCTGGACTTTCTCTGCTTTGACTTCTTTCACACAGACAGGGAATGGCTCACAGGCAAAGTGGAATTTTCTGATTCCCCATTTCAAATATATTTCCCTTCCCCCCAGAACAGTGGGGCGAGAGACGGAATTATTGCGGGTATTAATCAGAAGCTGCAATTTGCTTTCAACAAGGAAAATCCTTTGGGCACTTTAACAGGCTCTCTTTTTACTCCCACTGACTGTAGATAATAAATCAATTCAACAGATGCGACAAACAACCACTGTGCCAACGCTGGCCGACACTGTCAGGCAAATCTCAGGAGTCTCCTCAAAGAATCAAACTCATGGTCTAGTATCAAACTTGTCCTGCCCACGAGTCACCGCAGCTGATGTGGCATTCCCGTGCCATCCCCACCTCACTGAGGCCACCTCTATTTGAATGGGACAGAAAGAATGTGCTGTTTTGGGGTCCCGTGGCACATCGGGACACCCTACAATAAACCATATTTCTCCGATTCCTGCTCTTCGTGGAAATCCATAATCTGCTTGGGCTTTGTTCGTAATCTGCTTGGATGGAAGGATGAAGCTGTATGTAAAAGCCAGTGTGATTCGGGGTGAGTGACTCCGTGGGCCGTGTCAAGTGAATGTGAGTACGTACTCACAGAGGACATTCTGATCTGGAATCCACACAGCAGCTATGAGCACTCTCTTCTTTGTCTTCCAGCCAGGGCGAACATTACAGTGATGCATTTTCATCTATTTAAAGACAAAAATCTCAGGGGAAGCCCCAACACTTCTAGTACTCATATCAAAATTCATTTTGAGAACATAAATATTTCCTTGTCTGGGTCTCTGACCTAAAATAAGCTTTGTAAACCAGCAGAGCGAGGCCAAGGAAAGTAATATTGAGCACCTATCACAGATCAAGAATTACAGTGATGCTCCTTTAAATCTCAAAACAGTATGTAAATTATCATCATGAAAACTCTACAGCTGAAGGAACAAAAGTTCAGGGAGGCCAAGGAGCTTGCTGATGCCATGCAACTCATAAATGGTAGAACTGAGGTCTCTCTTCTAACAGCATGCCGCCCCCTCACTACACAGGGCTGTATGACTGCTGTGTTGGATATGTGTGTAAATGTGGCTTTCTGTGGCCCAAGCTTGCATATACTGTTGTGTCACTTTTGTGTGTATGCTCACATGAGCATATTTGTACATGTATGTGTGCAAGTGTGCGTGCTTATGTGTGTGGAAGCGAAAAGTCAATGTCAGGTGTTTTCCTCAATCACTCCTAAGGGTGTATCTCATACCCTTGTAAAGGGCCATTCTGTAGCAAAATTAGCAATGCTACTACCCCATGCATGGCCTTTAAGAGACTCTAGGCTGGCAAGTCATTGTGTCCCACCCCTTGTAAACTCAACAAAGCTTAAATGCCTGTTCTTCTAGGAAGGCAAATTGGTTTTCATCAAGGATGGGATAAAGTAACTATGACCTTTCACAAAAAAAAAAAAAGGAGAACTCGATCCTTTTATTATACTGAATATTACCCATAGAATTGATTATTCAAAGGAAAATGTCCATTCATTTCATCTCCAAGGGACATTAAAATTGACTCAGGTGATTGTAGAGCTTCATTTATATGCCATCTATAAACAATTACTTCTCTCCCCTCCTTATGCTACCTGGTCTGGGTGGGATGTACTGAGGTACCTGTAAATGCCTCACTTTCCAGATGTGGGTACCCTGTCTTAGTTAGGGTTTCTATTGCTGTGAAGAAACACCACGACCATGGCAACTCATAAAGAAAATGTTTAATTGGGATGGCTCACTTGCGACTTCAGAGGTTTAGTCCATGATCATCATGACAGAGAGCATGGCGGCAGGCAGGCAGATGTGGTGCTAGAGTAACTGAGAGTCCTACATCTTGCAGGCAACAGGAAGTCAACTGAGATACTGAGCAGTATCCTGAGCATACGCAACCTCAAAGCCCGCCCCCACAATGACATACTTCCTCCAACAAGGCCACACCCACTCCAACAAAGCCACACCTCCTAATAGTGCCACTCCCTATGAGATTATGGGGGCAAATTACATTCAAACTACCACATACCCTCCAAACGAATCCTACAATCTTGCAGCTTCAGGAAGAAGTGTCACCCAATACCTAGACCCAAACACAGTCTACAGGCTCTAACAACATTCTCTCCAGGCTAGCACATGCCAGGGACTCCTCCATGCTTCATGCAGACTCTTTTGAAGCCAACACTATTATCTATATTGCAGTGATTAGGAATCTGAGGCTTAGGGATATTCAGCTGTTCTCTTCCTTATCCTATAGCTGTGCAGGGGCAGCGGAGAGCATGTGAAGCACACCACAATGAACACAGGAGACAACAGACCTCATGTTCAGCTCCTGGTTGTGCATGGGATAGCAGTGTGACCTGAGACAGGTGTCTGCACCCTTTCCTCCTCGCTGAACAGGGAAAGCAGCAGCACCCACTTCAGAAGCTTACAGGGGTTAAGTGGGCTGTAGATCCTAATGAATGGCTCGGCAGTTTTCATTATTTTCCCTTCCATTCATGCTCCTTGGAGGTAGAGGCTACCTCTTTTTTCTTACCTTTTTTTTTAAGGATTCATTTATTTTATCTCAATTTTTAGGTGTACAAATGCTTGTGTGCATGTATAAATTTACACTGTGCGCATACCTGGTGCTCACAGAACCCAGAAGATGGTGTCAGGTCCCCTGGAACTGGAGATACAGATGATTGTGAGCCACTATGTGGGTGCTGGGAACCAAACTCAGATCCTCTGCAAGAGCAATAAGTGTCCTTAACTTGCTTCTTAACCCATTATGCTTTTGCTTGTTCAAAATGAAAGAGTGGGTGGTGTGCAAAGAACTATGGGCCCTGTAGGAAAGAATGTAGGAACGGTAGATGGGAGGACAAAATAGATATACTTCTAGAAGACGGGAGGAGGAGAATCAGGAAAGAATCAGGGATGAGTCAGGAACACAGTGAAGGAAAGAGGAGTGAGGAAATATGGCATCCATGTCTGGCTCTCCTTACTCCCTGCCTGGTACAGCCTCTTAACTGAATTTCATTTGAAAAAACTGAAATCCACATGAGCCTTTGGACAGCTGGAGAGATGGCTCAGCAGTATAGAGGGCATATTATTCTTTCAGAGGACCCAGGTTTGAGTCCCAGCACCCACATCAGGCAGCCCATGATCACTCATAACTTCAGCTTCAGGGGACCCAACACCCTCTTCTGGCCTCTGCAGGTACTGCACTCACAAGCGTGGGCACACACATTAATTATCATAATGAACTTTTAAAAAGATGAACCTCTGGGCCTTGTCCAGAAGAGTCCCTACCAACACCAGAGTCTTTGGGTGAACAGATGAACTGAAGGTAAGTGCTATAGTGGATGATATTCCATCACAAATGAGCTTCATTCACCTTCATTTCTAAAAACAATTTTCCTGTGTCCAAATTTCCACAGACGCTGATTGTACAAAGCAGTATTGTGTAAACAAGAGAGTGAAAGACAAACCAGCTTCCCTTGTTTTCCATAACCACTTTTCATGAGGCTTTGGTGTCATTGACCACCAGAGAAAGAGCAACAGACTACAGAAATTCTAAAACATCCCAGAGCTCTTTCTTTCCACCAAACTACTAAAGCACATGTATTATATACTGCTGTTTTCATTATCTAACAGATAATCCAAGGGTGCACTGTCTTTCCCACTAAATTTTAAGTTCCTTGAAAGTAAAATCCAATCATCCCTTAGTAGAAGGTAGGTCCCAGGAGCCCTGTCAACACCATAATCCTCAGATCCTTCTACATAATAATGTATTTTCATAGAAACTCTGCACATGATCATACACATTCAATCACCTCTAGACCATTTATAGTAGTTGTTATACTGCATTGTTAGGTAACAATTCCAAAAAAGATATATATATATGTATAGATCAGTGTAGGCGTGTCTCTTCTTTTCAAATATTTGTATTCTACAATTGGTTGAACCCAGGGATATAGAACTCATGGAAATGAGGGACGTCAACTAGTTTGTATCCCTAAAGTCACAGATAGTTTCCAAACAGAGCAAAGATTCAAGGAAGATTCACTACTCTAATGTGATCTGATGTTCTCCTATCTTGCCAACTTATTTTCATTTTTAAAAGTATCTTTACTTGGCTGGGCATGTAACTCAATGGAGAGAACCCATCTGGCCTGTACAGGGCTCCATCTCCAACATTAAAAATAAAATAAGATCATCTTTATTGCTCCTCCCAAAACTCTTCCATGAGGGAAGCTGAGGATGACCCACAGCTAAGATGTCAAGAGCAATTTCAATAAACCAATGAGCTCTACTTCCTTATCTGAAAATCTAATCCACATACCAAAAAAATAAAAAAGTTGCTACCCCATGATGTGATAATAGTTCATCATGTTGCCATGTAAACACTCACTACAGAGCCAGTACATCAATAAATCTGCTGGAAATACTGATCCAGTTCTAAAAATATCACTTCCTTTTCAAGACATAAATTTCCTAGTTGATGCAAAAACATAAGGAAAAGGCCTGAAGCTGGTCAAGGCGGCTGAGACTCGGGACTATTCACTTGCTGGACTCCTGAGATCTTCTCCCACGTGTAAAACTGAATCTGAGCTTGGCTTTTGAATTCTCTTAGCTCTCGAATGTCTTACGGCCTCCAACAAGAGGATGAAGATTTGTTATGACACTTTACCCCCTTTCCCAGGCTGCGCCTTTTTAATTACCCAGGAAAAGCTACTGTGAAAGACTGAATTCCAACTGAGTCTATGAAATATATCACATTTATCTTCAATGACCCTTGAGACCTCTTTACAGGAGTTATTCCCACTGTTTCTATCATTTCAGTCCCAATAAAAAGACTTTATTCTGGGATATTTATGCAGGGTCACCCTGCGGAAGTTCCATGCTTTGTAGCTGCAGCCATATTCTCAGGACCATCCTTCCTCCTGCTGATTTCCCTGTTAACACTTGCAGGAGTCTCAGAGAACGGCTTAGCAAGCCAGGCAAATGTGCTGGGCTCTACAGGAACGTGCTAGAATGGTAGCAGCAGTGGAAATGGTGTTTCCTGATGTTCTTCCTACTCCTCATGGTGGAATCACACCAAGGAAGACATTTCAAAGCTTGACTCTAATAGCTAGAAAAAAGATTCTGGAATCAGAGTGGCTGCTGCCCGTCCTACCTACTCTGCACTGCTTTAGTCTACTATTTCCCTGGAGCTTTTCTAGATCCATTTCAACAAACCATTTTCACCAATATAAAACATAAGGGCTAGGGAGCTCAATAAGTAAACTGCTCGCCTTGTAAGCATGAGGAACTGAGTTCAATCCCCAGAACCCACCTTAAAACAAACGGAAGGAAGGAAGGAAGGAAGGAAGGAAGGAAGGAAGGAAGGAAGGAAGGAAGAAAGGAAAGGGTCAGGCATGGTGACCAGTGTTCTAGGAGTTAGAGACAGGCAGATCCCTGGAGCTGGTTACCCAGCCAGCCTAGACTTGGTGAGCTACAGGCCAGTGAGAGAGCCT
>CABHPH010138491.1:34247-50067 GCA_902168325.1 Peromyscus nudipes | reverse complement strand
TTTTTTTTTTTTTTCATTTTTGTTGCTTTTTTTGCTTTTAGCATTTAAAATCATAGTATAATAGGTAATAGTGAAAACTAACGGCAAATCTTTCACTCTGTTCCTTTGTCAGGTACAACTGCTGCCTTGATCTCAAAATGTCTTGTAAAATTAACTGTTCATGGTCTGGTATCTCCAAGGCGAAAACTTGTGAGATTAAACCGCCCCACAGAAGCAATCCTTTTGGTAGTAACAGTTCTAGAAGATTGTGACCTGAATTTTTTTTCCTCAAATTGTTTCATTGTTTAAAGCAACAAACTCAATAACAACTTGCTGATACTAAGTGAAAAGGAGGTAGAGAATCATGGTAACCATGGTTATTATTATTAAAATGAAGTTAATCACAGCATCTTTCTGCCTCAGGTAAAGTCAGCAGCTAGAGGACAGGGCACTGTGTGGGTTACTAGTGAGGTCTTCAGTGCTCAGCGCAGTCTGGTCCATAGTGCCTAAGCCTGTGGCGTGAATACAAACATCCTGTGTGCAGTTTCTTTCATTATTTGGATATCTTCTTAGAACAGATTGATGAAAGCGAGCTTTTACTGGGTCACAGGCTGTGGATATTTTCAGCTATTCTGACATCACCAGCTTGCTTTCCAGATAAGCCTCAACAGTTTGTCTTATCTTGTTGCATGTGTTTTTTATTTGTTTGGTTTTCCGAGACAGGGTTTTTCTGTGTAGCCCTGGCTGTCCCGGAACTCACTCTGTAGACCAGGATGGCCTCGAACTCAGAGATCCGCCTGCCTTTGCCTCTCAAGTGCTGGGATCAAAGGCGTGCGCCACCTGGCTTCCACTTGTGTTTTGCATACAGAGTGTTACATAAAATGTTTAGATTCATTTGATCTCAGTCATCCTGGAGGGTGGGCTGCACAGGATCAGCTTTCTTCACACCCCCGCCCTCCACCCCCGCCTGCCTTAAATTGACAGTAATGCTTGGCCGGTGACGAAATAATCTTAAATTTCCCAGCCCTTCTTTCCCTTTCTCTACCTTTGGCTGTAGTGGGGACCCTGAGAGAATTCACTTCTCCCCTCAGCAATGAGATGGATGATGCTTTATAACATTTATGGCCTATAAGCTCTTCCTTTTGTCCTTTTGCTTAGTTAGCTGTAGATGCCTTGATCAAATATGGGATTTGACTAAAATGAAGCAGTGAAACCCAGTTTCAAGAGATGCTACTTAGAAGGGAGCAATTACTACAAATATTGCCCTCACTATTGGAGAAGCCCCAGAAGATCTTGGTGGTGGTTTTGTAGCTCCTTGAATCTGAAGAAGTTACCAGGCTAAAATTCTGACTTTCTTAATGAAAATGGACAGGAGTTGTTTGCATAATAATATGCATCATTTTGTGTCTGTCAATACATGCTAGGTTGAATACAGTTGAGAACTAAAAATCAAAGTAAAGAGATTTGACCTATGAAAAATGTCATTTTTTTTTTGCATGAAAACTAAGAAGCATCTTTTAAAACACATGGCAACAGGAACTCACTCATTTTAGCCCATTATGAATCCTGCTTCGGATTTGTGACTCCTGGGTCCCGAGTGAGTTAGTAGGTGATGAGTCGGCAGTCTTTGGAGATTCTCAGTTTACTTGTAAATGGAATCCTTAGAGATTCTGAGGATATTGGTAAGTGGCACCACGTGAATAAAGAGGGTCCAAAATTACTTCTCTGTAATGCCTTCATATTTGTTTAGGGCGGAAAAGGTAGGAGAGAGGCGGTGTCTTAAGGCTTTGGAGGTAGTAAGAAACTCTTCAGCTTTCTTTCTGCCTTTTGGAGGCCATGCATGTCAGAACAGTGCTTATTGAAGATGCCTCAGGGGCGTCAGTAGTCCTGTGTCAATGAGCAGATGCCTAAATACCTGATAAGTTATAGCATCTAGTCCAAGGGTTTATGTAAACCTAAAGAATTTTGCTTTTGTTTTTATAGTGGGATATATCTGCACCTTGAAGATAAAGCAAAAATCTTCGTTGAAATAGATGGGATTTTGTCACTCTCTGTGAACTAAAGCGATTCAATGTCTCTTTTGGTAAGTTTTGTTATAATTTTATACCATCGGAGTTAGTTAGATCTGGAACAAAAGACATTCAGGTTTAAGCTCTGAGATGTTTTGACCTGAGTGATGTGTGACCTTGAGGATGATGTAAACTAATGAGTTTTGTCTTTTTCAAAAGAGTTTCTTCTACACTTTCTTTTTAAATATACCCATTATTACAATTCTTTGTCCCAAACCAATTTTTTCTCATATTTTTTTTTAGATTCTAGTTTTATCTAATAAGCTATGTATTTTCTTTTAAAACTTCAAAAACATCCCTTTTATAACTTTCCATGTGTCCCAAGGCAGGTAAGATGGCATTTAAAGTAAACCTTTGACTTAATCAGACAAAAAAAACATTGAATCACTGCATCATGTGAGCTACAGAGGAATATATTTGTTTGTATATTAGGTACATGACATCTGCTTTAGGTTAAGTAGCTTGGGGACTTTCTTTCTGTCATATACAGTACAGTATTTGAAAAAAGGGTTTTGACGTTAAGACAGTGATCTTGCTCTTTAGAACTGTGGGAGCTTGGCAGGACAGGCAGCAGCATTTGAGTTTGCTCACGGGTGCCGAAAATTAGAGCCAGGGTTCAGACTCAACGCCTGCCCTCATCCTACTCCACCAGCCAGGCTGGGAGGTAGGACGCGAAGTTAGGAGACTGCAGTTGCATTATATGGAAAACAGAGAACACATTTGCTTTAAGTGTGTACATCTGGAACAGATATTGAAATGCTTCATTCCCTAAAGCAGGGTCGGCAAATGCTTTTTGTGAAGGCCACAGATGTTAACATGGCAGTGCTCATCTGCTCTGGCAGCTCAAAAGCAGCCATCCCCAGTGCGGAAGTGGAAACTAGAACAGCCCAAACCCTGACCACACACCGCCATCACTGGTTGACCCCTGTCCGAAAGGAATTTTAAGACTGACACTTTTACATCATTTTGCAAGTGAGAAAAGATGTATGATGCCCTTTTCGTTAGTTCCTTTATTTGAGTGATGACGACACTGAGATCAGAGTGATAAATTCAGTGTCAAATAATTAGTAGATTGGCCTAGCCGAAAAACACTAGTTTGGTTGTCGGGAAATTTTGGCATATTCTAAAAGAAAGGATTTGTTTACTTTGAAGGAGCCGGCGATCCAGTGTGAGTAGACGTAGGTGGGCTTTGAGGCTGTGTTTGAGTGCTCGTGGGTGTGAGTGCTCGTGGGTGTGAGTGCTCGTGGATGTGAGTGCTCGTGGGTGTGAGTGCTCATGGATGTGAGTGCTCGTGGGTGTGAGTGCTCGTGGGTGTGAGTGCGGATGAGGTGCTTGAAATCTTGTATTATAAAAGTCTCACATAATGTGCTTATCCTTCCCTTTTGATTTGTTTCTTCCTAATAGGTCAGTGTCATTCCACTCATCGCTGCTAGAATAGACAGCATGTAGGTATTGCCTTTGATTATAGGTGATAGCTGGTAGTAACCGTGAGTTGACAGTCAGGACAATGGCCGTTTTGGTAATAGAAGCAAGTCTCTTAATTTGCTTTGAGTTCAACTTGTCACCTTAAGAAACAGAGTTGGTTACAGACATGTTCAATGTGTTTATAATTAACTAAATGGTTTAATGTAGGAAAATACGGTTCCTACATTCAAGAAAACAGTCTGAGGAACAAATAAAAATATTGGATATGCCGGGCGTTGGTGGCGCACGCCTTTAATCCCAGCACTCGGGAGGCAGAGGCAGGCGGATCTCTGTGAGTTCGAGGCCAGCCTGGGCTACCAAGTGAGCTCCAGGAAAGGCGCAAATCTACACAGAGAAACCCTGTCTCGAAAAAACCAAAAAAAAAAAAAAAAATATTGGATACAGCAGAATAATTTCTGAGGTGCTGGAAGACTTAGAAGTTAAGACCAGCAGTTAAAAATAGATTCGTAACCTCAAGTGAAGGAAGGCAAGGAGCAGAGCTGGCCTTAAGCACAAGCGTAAGAGTGACGTCAGCCTTCTGTGCACCTGAGTGCTCCGCCCCAAGTCCCGTGAGCGCCTCCATTCACTAACCTAGTGCATCTCTGACTTCCAGGATTGTTTCTGTGCGTCACGAACTCGAGTTGAATCACTCAGACCCGAGAAACAGTCTGAGAGCAGTGTCCATCGACACCTGGTAAGAAGACGGTGGGGCGCAGCTGACGCTCCTCCTGTGCCTTCTTCAGTGCCCTCATCCTGTGACTCTATGTTCACTCCATCCTCTTCTTCGTGCTGGTCTCCGAGAGTAACTGACCTGATCTGTAACTGACCTCTTCTCAACCCGCTCTCTGAGCAGTGTTATCTCTTCCTGGGGTTTGGGTTGCGGAGGTCTCATGATTCTTAGAGCTGTCTCTGGTGTTTTAAGAGGACCGTGGTGATCACCAGGCATTCTCTTTCCTGGGCTCTGGGATTATCTACAGAATCCATCCCATTAGATTTTTTCCCAGGGTTTCTACTGATTTGAGTGAAACTTTAATCTGCTTGTACATCTTCCCAGCCCTGTACTTCTCACTTTGGCTAATGAAAGGCTGACTATTAGTCATTCATACTACAAACTTTGGGGTTCTCCTCACGCGACCTCACCCCTGCTTGGGAGCAGGAGCACTACTGTCCATCTCATCTCCTGCCTGGCCTGTTGGGTAGAGTCAGTACCTGTAGACTGCACACACACGCAGTCTCTCCCACAGTGCTCACGCCAGCTCTCAGTACTGTTCCAAGACGCCTGCTCACGCCACTTTGAAGCCAGTGGGAGGAAGTCCAGGTTTCTTAGCATGATACAGACTCTCGATGGTGTGGTACAGGACCAGTTTTTGAGTTTCCTTTCTTACTGGGTACCTGCTCTTCTCTCCGCTTGAAATCCCCTTGTTTCTGCCTTCCCTGAAATTTTTCCTCATCCGTTAAGAGTTGGTTCAAACTGCACATCTCTAACTCCCTCTCTTAGACCTTTGTACTTCACTGTACTGTCAGCTGTCTCAGGCACTTTCTAGAACAGTTGTGACTGTATCGTCTTACAGTGCTTGAGGCCAGTGTCTCTTCAACCATAACGTGATCCCCATGTCAGGGGCATGCTTGTGACATAGTAGAAATAGTTAAAGGGACAAACTTGGTAATATGTCTCTGAAATCTTTACTCCACTTAATCCTTAATTTATGCAATAATTTTTACTATATAGTGCAACTTCCTTTGAAAAATTTGTTACAACGTAAGGTAATTGCAGTTATTTTTGCTTTTAATTTTTCTCAGGACTGACTAACCATTGCCATTTTTAGTCACCATTCTATCTTCAAGGTCCCTGCCCTTGTGTGTAGTAGGAGTGGTATCCAGCCCTTACTGGCCTTCAGGTTGACTTGTCTCATACTGTTACTGAGACTTGAAACTCTGGAAATTTCCATGCTGGTGTCCTTCTAACCTCTGGGTTGGAGCCCTTTTATATTTTAAGTTAGACAAAAATCTTGAAGTAAGCAGAGGTGTAATTTGAAGTCTCCTGTGGAGAAACAAACTGGAGAAGTTCTGTAATGTGAGTTGAGCCCTGCTGAAAACTGGTGCCTAGTGATTGGAAAAGGCTTCCAGGGCCTCCCTGAGTCACTGCTTAAGAACACTGTCCGTTGTCTTCTGTTGATGACTCGTAACTTTTTGTCAGCCTGGATAAAATGTTGGATTAAAAAGATGCAAATCCAAGTACTTGGACATCTGGCATTTGTCTCCCATTATAAACTATAAAACTTCTAATTATGACTTTGTTTTCCATGACACGTCACTTAAGCCTAATGATGCTAAAGATACATTCATCTAAACAGCTTGGCTAATAAGACTATACCTTACGTTTGCTGACTAAATCCAGTTTCTGACCCTGAGATGAAGAACAGACTTCACTACAAGGTTTAAAAACCAAACAGGTGAACAGTCATTTTTAATCCCACCGATTGAGAATAAGACCACTACCACAGTTTAAAGCCAAATTGAAGCAAGCTTTAATTAAATGCTGGCTAGGTGGATGAGCTTTGGCCAAGTCCATTCCTAGGTTCCTGGGAAATGGCCCTGAATCAAGGTTTGCAGTGACTTAAGTACTTTCCATCAGGTCCAGTCAAGGACAAGCATACAACCTGATGAACTTCCTGCCTGTGAACCTCCCACCCACATGTGATCAGACACATCCGGTGCAGATGGGTCAAACAAGCGTGTTTAGGGGAGTGAAAAACATGTGTCTTATTATCTTCCATAACAATAACCTCCAGAATTTCAGGAACTATCTGTCCTTGAGCAAGAGGCTTGCAGATCAGAGATGTTTTTGTTTCATGGATCTCTTAGGTATAGTAATAAAAACTTAAAATATAACTTTGGCTCTTACATTTTCTTTCTTTTTTTTTTTTTAAAGATTTATTTATTTATTATGCATACAGTGTTCTGCCTGCGTATCAGAAGAGGGCAGATGGTTGTGAGCCACCATGTGGTTGCTGGGAATTGAACTCAGGACCTCTGGAAGAACTGCCAGCAGTCAGTGCTCTTAAACTCTGAGCCATCTCTCCAGCCCCGGGCTCTCACATTTTCTTGTCAAGTTTTTTAGAGAGATCTACCAGGTTTTTCTTCTTTTTTTGTTGTGTTTTGTTTGTCTTAGGTTTTCAAGATACGGTTTTTCTGTGTAGCCCTGGCTGTTCTGGAACTCACTCTGTAGACCAGGCTGGCCTCGAACTCACAGAGATCTGCCTGCCTCTGCCTCCCAAGTGCTGGGGTTAAAGGCGTGCGCCACCACCACCCAGCTCAGATTTTTCTTCTTAAATTAAGCATCTTCAGGAAGCCATTAAAGAACCTATTGGGATATAAAGATGGTTGTGGTTTGAATGTGAAGTATCCCTGTAAGCTCACATGTTTGAACACTTGGTCCTCAACTGGTAGTACTGTTTGAGACCTTAGGAGGTAGAGCCTTGAAGACATACATCGCTGGGCGTGGGCCTTGAGGTCTTATGGCCTGGTCTCACTTCCTGCTCTGCTTCTGCTTCCTGACCTCTAATGCAGTGTGGGCTGAGGCCCCGCCTCTGCTGCCGTGGTGGGCTGTCTCTTTGGAACTGTAAGGCGAAGTAACCCACTCTCCCCAGATTTGCTTTCATATTTTATCCCAGCAACAGATGAACTAGGACAGGGAGCCTGCCATGATTTTGCTTCTAAGTTCTCGGGTCATTATGTCCCTAGGAGAAGTGAGGTTAGTTTGAGATGATTCAGTCTCCATAAACCCCATGCTGCTGTCTTCTTGTGATCACCATGACTTTTTCTTCAGGGCTCATATTTCACCTGTTAATTCGACCTCAGCCTCTTCGAGGCAGGAGCATCAAACTCGCCGCTTTGCAGTGTTCTCCTTTTTGAAAATTGGGTCTGTTGCCAGGTATGGTGGCTCATGTCTGTCCTCCTAACACTTGTAAGATGAGACAGGAGGATTGCCACAGATTCAAGGCCAGTCTGGGCTAGGAAGTGAGACCTTTCCTTTAAAAAAAAAAAAAAGAAAGAAAGAAAGAAAAGAAAAGCAAGGAAGGAAAAGCAGAGCAAGAGAAAGCAGGACGGGGCAGGAAGTACAGCTGCTCTTGAGAGGGCTTCGCCGTTAAGCATGCACTCAGAGATTACAATCCCGCAGTACAGAGACTGGGCAGGAGAAGTGTAAGTTCAAGGTCAGTTTGGCTACAGTGTAGACCCTGTCTCAAACAAAAACAAAACCAAAAAACTAGCAAACAGAAAGACTCTCAGCTTCGAATGTTTGCTTGTAACATCTATACTGTCTTGCTTTAAGAAGACTATTTCCCTCATGCACTAAATGGAGGGAATTAGAGGCAGACTGGTTAGCTGATCTCAGCCTATCATGTGGTAATGTAATGTCATTTTTCTTTCTTTTAGAAAATGTATTTTATGTGTATGGTTGTTTAACCTGTGATATATGTCTGTGTACAACATGGGTGAAGTGCCTTCAGACGCTATAAGAGAGCATTGGATCCCCTGGAACTGGAGTTACAAACAGTTGTGAGCTGTCATGTGTGTGTGCTGGGAATCGAACTTGGGTCCTCTAGAAGAGCAGCCAATGCTCTTAACCACTGAGCTGTCTCTGCCCCATGCCATTTTTTAAGTTATGAAAATAAACCTTGGTGTTTTGTGTCTCTAGCCTTACAGATTGATAGCACTTTAAATTTTAGACACTGTTATACAGTCTTCCTTTTCTTGTGTGTTCTCTTTATACACTTTTATCTGAGTGCTTCCTGTTCTGAAGAAATCGTAGGACCTTATGGTGTCATCCCACCCCCACATTGGGCTTATTTTCACTTGTGTGCTAGAATTTCTCTTCCACTCTTTGATTCTTCTTGCATACCATCCACCTTTATTGATGTTTAACCATAAATAAAGTGTTAGCAGTCTGCTCTCAGGTTTAGGAAATACACCTGCCACTGTCTGTATAACTCCATCTATCAGCTTCAAACCCTGCCTGCTTCTCCTGATTGAAGAGTTGGGTATGAAAAGGAGCTAGCACGATTCCTAACACATAGTGATGTTGTTTCCCCCTCTTGCCTCATCGGAGGCAGTAACAAGATTCTTGCCACCTGCTAGTTCCTGTAAAGGCTTCTAGGTGTCCTTTGGAGTCCTGATGTCCTTTAGGAGATCCTCGTTGCTGTCATTTTATGCCAGAGGGTTAGGCCTCCTCTTTCTGCTTTGTGTGTGATATTTGACTGACCCTATATTTAGATTCAAACTTGACTCTGACTCCACAGCACCCATGAGACCTCATTGCTATGGGTACCTTTGGGCAGGAGACCTGAGCTCCCATCTCCTTAGGCTTATTTTTCTTTTTGACCTTCCTCTTCCTTCATTTCATCATATGAAAGACTTCTTCGGCTATTTTAATAGACTGTGAAATTGTTCTTGACTGTTAACACAGAGCGTAGACCTCAGACTGAAGCAAGAACGCAAGCCTGGAATATCCCTCACAGGTCCTTGGAATTCCTCCCTTGAACACTTAACAATTATCATCCATTCTTAGACCCATCAAGAAGTTTTATTGGAAATTGAGATGGAAAGTATTTCTTTCTCTCTCTTCAGGCTGAAATCCCTTTGACATCAGTTAGCCAGTGGTAAATTCCTTCTAGATCTTAAACCAACCTCTTCAACCACCTTCCAGAACCTTCCTAATGACTATCAATATTGTCTATTGGGATAGGGGGGCCAAATTGGGGAACTAATGGTGTTTATCCTATTTTATTTTTGTCTTGAAAAAATGCAGGTTGATGAGCCAGCCATTTCCTGGTCACCTCCATCTGCTAGAGCCAAGGAAGTGATATGTTCCACTAATGCTTCTCACTATGAACTGCAAGTGGAAATAGGTAACGATCCTGGACTTCACGTTGCTGCCTCTTCACACTGGAAATGAGCTGATGGCACCAAGATTATTTTATGGATGTGTCTTTCTCTGTTGTCACCTACAGCGTAGAACTGGGTTTAACAGGGCCTCTTAGATGAGTCTAATGCATTTTATGTCTGTCTAAAAATAATCCCACATTTTAAGACTTCTGTCTAGTTTTACTTTTCTACTGAAGTTATTTAGAAAAAAGAGGACATTAGATAATCTAGTACTTATTTGTATATTTTTTAGGAAGTTTCAGTTTTATGGATTTAATTTTTACAGGATAGAAATTTAAACCAGGTCATTTAAGTCTTTTTAGTCATGACACTTAACTCAAATTACTTGCTAATTTATATTTTACATAATTTATATTTTATATAATTTATATATATTTATATTTTATAATTTTATGTAATTTATATTTTTATCCAAATTTTCAGTTGTACAAATCATTCTTATTTAAGTACAGAACGAAATCAGTTCTTGTTTATAGCATTATATTTGTGAAGCATTTACTCTGAACATTCAGGAGCATTTATTAATCACTAAAAACTGTGTTAGGTGTGAGGATGTGAAAAAGCTGTATGACTTGAGGTCCATCTCTGGTAGATGAACACATAGAACAGTGCTTTTTCAGGCACTAGAGGGCATTGGAGTGCAGCTCTATTAAAGGAGCCTGTTCATTAAAGGATGATGTCTACCCCAAGCTTTGAATAATGATTTACGATTACTTCTGCCTTTTAGTGTAACAATTATTCCCTAATGTAGTGGATGGAAAGGAATGAACTAATTTTAGGTCATCACCCAGTAGCAGAGCAGGGAAGACAGAGCGTCAGATCACCTCTGGGAGTCAAGGATAATGGCAGAAAGGGGCTGACTTCTTAAAGGGGTCAGGTCCCCACCCCACCCCCCCCCCCCCTGCAATTTAAAAAAAAAAAAAAAAAAAAAAAAAAAACCAAAACAATATTGTTAACTCACAGAATTGTTGGCCAGAAGAAAAGGCTTAGGAGAAACCAAAAGAGGCTGAGTAACCAGAGTCAAAGCCTGGACTGGAATCAACCTTGGAAATGCATTGTATGTGTATGCTTGGGTATGCCTGCCACAGACATGGGCCCTGCTGAGTAAGTTCTGTTGAAGAAGGGTTGGTTCCCTGTGATCAGGTGGAGCTTTGAACATGTCATGAAAAGATTAATCAGTTTATGGACTGATACCATAGAGGCTTTGAGAAGTGAATGAGCCAAGCAGTTACAACTCTCATGCATTGTATTTAAGAATGCAAAAATAGTTCAGTCACATTAGAAAACAATTTGGCAACTCAAAAGTTCAAACCTGTATTTACTACATGACCTGGCAACCTCATATGCAGATATTTGCCAAAAAGAGAGGAAGATGTGTCTTCTTAAGGACCTGTATAGGAATAGTTGGGGAAACTATTTATAGTCACCAGGAACAAAGTAACTCAAATATCCTCCACCCATGAATGCATAAAGTACCTGTGATATTGCCATAGAATACATTTTTACTGAGCAACAGGGGAAATCAGATACATGGTGAATCTCAGAAGCCTTGTGCTAAGTGAAAGAAGCTAAGCACAAAGGCTCCATCTTCTTGGTGCCTTCTCTGTGATAAACAACAGGTGGATCGGTAGTTGCCAGGGGCTGTAAGGAGAGGCTGGAGATTGCTGAATAACATTCCACTATTTGCCTACGTGACAATTTGTTCATCCAGTCATAACGTTAGCAATTACTATAGGTATGTAGTGGTATGGGTAGCTTTAATGTACCTTTCTCTAGCTTAAGCATCTTTTCACATGCCTAGTACTGTTTTTTTACTGAATTGCTTGCTGTCTTAGAGAATTATGAGTTCCTTATATTTTCTGAATGAAAATCTTGTCAGATATAAACATTGTTAATATTTTCAGTCAGTGGCTTATCATTTTCTTTATATTTTTATATTTTATAAAATGTATTTATATATTATATGTCTAAAATATTTCATATATTTTATATATTCATTTAAAAATAAATATTTATTTACACACACACACACACTCACACACACACACACACTCACACTGCTTCCTGATAAGAACATTTCAGTTCCTGAGTAAAATTTTAATATTGATAAAAGAAAGGCATTGATAAATAAAAGTGAACACAGAGCAGGTGACTCGAGTCTAAACATAGTAACTACTTACTGTCTGACACACAGACCTTCATTCAGGCTTGTCAGGCATCATGGTGTACCGACTGTACTGTGTGTGTCTGTGTTGGGGGTGGAAGGATCTTCATCAAAGCTCGTAGAGTGCTTTCTAATGCCTGCTTCATAACCTTCTTCAAGAGGTTGAGTCTGAGCAGCTCCAACTCAGCAGAAGGAAAGTGTGAGACCTGCAAATGCATGGCATGTGACCCTTTGTGCAAAACCTGTCCAACACGTTACATAACTTTTTTAGTTATTCCCAAGAAGTTTCCTTAAGGTGGATGACTAGAAAGCCAAGGAGAGAGCTCAAGTTGAGTGGACAAGGGTGGTAGAAAGAAAAGAATGTTTAATGTCTTTTTGAGAGTAGACATAGGAGGAGTTGGGGGGGGTGGCTAAATATGACCAAGACACACTTATGGAATTCTCAAAGAATTAATAAAAATAACATTAAAAAAGTCAAGGAGGGGACACAATGTATTGACGTAAGGGTCATATCTGGATCATAATATTAGTAGGCAATTTGAGCCATAGGGATCGAGACCTGTGCCTTACCGTGGAAAACTGCTGACGACCCGGCCACGTTGCCCAGAGGTGGAGGGTCGCACCTTCCCAAGCAGCAGTGGTGCCGACCCTCGCTGGGTGGTAGTGACCTTTCTCTTGCTGAGAGCTAGGCCTTACCGCCTAGAGGTGGAGGGCCCTGTCTTCCCTAGCAGCAGTGAGGCTTACCCACACAGGTAGCTGGGAATGGCCTGGGTTGACATGTTGGTGAGTCAGGTGTTTAAGTTCTAGGCTGTTTGAGCCTTTTCATTTGCTTAGTGGTTTTTGAAGAGCAGGGATTTTAAATTTTGCTAAAGTACACAGAATCGATTCTTTTCTGCTTTGATTGTTACCGTGGGTTTCATGTCTGATTTCAGGAAGAGGGTTTGACAACCTGACCTCTGTTCACCTTGCACGGCACACTCCTACAGGAACACTGGTAACTATCAAAATTACAAACCTGGAAAACTGCACTGAAGAGCGTCTGAAAGCTCTACAGGTAATGGTGTAAAGGAAGGGCGTGTTGGCTGTAGTGTCAGTTTGAGAAGGCTGCATCTGTAATTGATAGTTCCCTTAGAGAAAGTGGATTTGATAAAATCATGTAGTTACCAGATTGGAAAGAATACATGGAAGCGAGATGCATTACCTGATAGATCAAATATAGTGAGATGCATTATCTGACAGATCAAATATAGTCAACTTCGATAAATACTATGAATTCCTTCAAGTGATTGGCATGTTTTGGTGCTATGCTGGAGACTGACCACACCCTCAGCCAGTCTAATGACAAATAGTAAGAGAGAGAGACAGACAGACAGACAGAAAACATAGGAGTTTATTTTCTATCATTTAAGCAAAATTAACCTCAGAATTGATACATTTTAATAGGATCACATTGCAGGCATATAAAATTATTTTCTTGGTTTTTAATAGTTTTGTTGTTGTTTTACAAAGGGGGGAATTTTTTATTTTGCTGTCATCTCAATTTCTAAAATATTTATGTGGGAGTCAGGAGATAGCTTAGCAAATGAGGGTGCTGATTCCAAGCCTCCTGACCTGAGTTTGATGCTTGGAGCCCACAGGATGCAAAGAGAAGACTCACTCCTGCAGGCTGGCCTCTGGCCTCCAGCTGTGTGCTGGGCTGTGTGCAGGCCTTCCCCTGATAAAGTAAATAAATGATAAATGGGAAAGCATTTGTATGTGCAGATAGATAGATAGATAGATAGATAGATAGATAGATAGATAGATAGATACACACATACACATATACATACATACATACATACACACACACACATATATACATACATACATACATGCATACATACATACATACAGTAGACAAAAAGGCTGGGAGAAACTATGCTAGAATGTTTTATAGTGATTCTCCATGATGTGGTATTAGCAGTGACATCCCTTGTCCTCATTTTTATGTGTTTTTAAACATTTCTACAATAGAAACTTGAGTCTTTAGATGAGTTCCCTTTGGAGGCAGACTCAGTTCACAGTCCTCTTTCATGGTATGCTTCTGGAGAGGCTTTCTACATTGTAAAAACACCTTACGAAACACAAATCAGTGCCATGTGTTTTCTGGAGCAGCCATGAAATTTAGAAACAAAGCCAACACGGTCCCTTGAGTATTAGCCACAACCACTGCTATTGTGAGGAAAAAGTTGACTTTTAAATGTCTTTTCTCTTGTACGTTTATCCTAGAGAGCAGTGATCCTGTCTCACTTTTTCCAGCACCCCAATATCACGACGTACTGGGCGGTTTTCACTGTTGGCAGCTGGCTTTGGGTTATTTCTCCATTTATGGCCTATGGTAAGAAATGGTTTTAAGTCAAACAACTGCTTGCTTAACCTGGATGCCATCATTGTAAAAACGAGTGGTGTCTTGAATCTATCATTCACTACTTTCCATTTATAATTTAGTGGCCAAGTCTAGATTTCATAATCTACTTCTGCTTTATGTTTTATGTGATCCATTAAACCACCACTAATTCTCTCACAGTTCTGTGTCTTGGCACACACGGTCCCTCCTCTCAGTTTTCTTTGCTTTCAGTACAGAGAGCCGTTGTTTTACGAGTAGAAATAACTCCCCACATAAGCACACTCACTGTCTGCCTCTGCTTCACTGCACTGTGAACTGATGTCACTGTACTGTCGTCACATGTGCCCAGATCTCTTACTTGGGCTTCTTGAAGGAGGTAGTCATTTATGTGTTCTATCGTGATATCCCTAGGTGCTTAGATAACACACTGTTCAATACGTATGCTAAATAAATACGTGAATGGATTCTAGAGTTTGGTCTTTAGAATAGCTTGTGTGAATTACTTCTGGATTTAAAATGACATATACAATGCACATTTTTTAATTCAGCAAACTGAAAAATATTCTCTTACCTTTAAAAAGTCACTAAAGCTTGTGTGTGTGTGTGTGTGCGCGCGCACACACATGCTCACGCACATGGGGTGTGTGAGAGAGACTATGTTGGTTGAAAGCCAGGGCCTTGAGCAGGGTAGGCAAATGCTGTACCTCTGAGTTATATTCCCAGCCCCTCCTCCAAATAAAAGCAGGGAGGAAGCAAGGGGGAGTGGGATTAAGGGGTAGGATTAAAGATTTCAAGACAGGTCTGGTGGCGTGCAACTATAAGCTACTGGGGGGCTGAGACAGGAGGATCACAAGTCAAGGCCTGCCTGAGCTACAGAATAAGTTCAAGGCCAACCTCAGCAACTTAATGAGATTCTACCTTAAAATTAAAAAATGGATAGTATGCTCACCTAGCATGTGAAGACCTAGATCTAAGCCCAGCACTGCGTGGTGGTGGTGGTGGTGGTGGTGGTGGTGGTGGTGGTGGTGGTAGTGGTGGTGGTAACGGTAACAGTAACTCATGAAGGAAAATTGTATCTGCATGGGAAAATGGCTAGACTCAAAAGGTAACGGATGTGTGTTTGTCTCCTGTTTCGAGGAATATTCGAAACAGTTCAAGTGTTCATCTGAATATGTCAGGGCTTTCTTGCAGGCTCTGCAAGTCAGCTCCTGAGGACCTGCTTTCCTGATGGGATGAGTGAGACTTTAATAAGGAGCATCCTCTTTGGAGCAGTGCGAGGGTTGAGCTACCTGCACCAGAACGGCTGTGTCCATAGGTGTGTGCTTACTCACACTCCACACAGATGAAAGAACTTGAAAAGCAGTCATCAGGAAGACGTTAGTAAAGAGCAGTTAAGTGTTAGAAAAGGAGGGATAAGAAATTTATAAATGAAGATTGAAGGAGGACCAGTGGATAACACTGGTGCCTGCCGTTCACATCTGTTCACCAAAACTGTTCACACTACAGTATGTGTGCTGGTGTGGCTCTTGCAGAGTGCTTGTCTGAGCGGGAGCCGAAAACTCACATGCCCAGGTTATCAGCTGGGATTTTGTTCTTTTGGGGAAGATGAGCTTCTTTCCCGGTTTTCCAGCTAATGTCCTGTTTCTGTCTTAGGTGAGTTCTAACAGCCCTTTCCTCTGGCTGAGTGGGCAGTCCTGCAGAGCACACCCCGCATATCGGCTCCCTGTGCTCTTCTGAGCTCTAGCTGAGTGGGCAGTCCTGCGGAGCACACCCCGCATACCGGCTCCCCGTGCTCTTCTGAGCTCTAGCTGA
>CABHPH010138491.1:19725-34237 GCA_902168325.1 Peromyscus nudipes | reverse complement strand
TGAGTGGGCAGTCCTGCAGAGCACACCCCGCATACCGGCTCCCCGTGTTCTTCTGAGCTCGTTTTCCATTGCAGAGAACTTTGAGTAGACTTGTGCTCCCGTTTCCGTCTCCTTAACCTCTGGCCTGTCCCGCTTGTTTTTCAGCAGCGCCTGGCTGAGGATGCCTAACTGTACTCAAATTGAGATATTATGGGCTATGCCACCCTGTTAGTGTTCAAAGTTAGTGTTTTAGATGGAAGAGTAAGGCTCTTGCGTAATTTATAGGACAGTTAAAGGAACTTTAATCAGACATATCTTTATAAGTGATGTTATCCCACAGAGGCTTCTATTGTATTGCATTTAACCTGATATAATAATGGTATGCTTCAGTGCAACCTAAAATATAGCAAAGTTAATAATTCGATTTCATTTCTTAAAGAATTCTACCAATCCCAAACATGTAGCTTTGTGATACCCCCATGTTCTGGTACTGTATTAAGTACCTAAGAAGTTCCTTGACTTCTTGAAAATGGCATGTATTTTAAGTGCATATTGTACACTGCTGTTTTATAAAGGGTATTTGCTTCCCAAGGGAATATAGAGATGTGTTCTCACCAGACTTTTATTCACTCTTCATTGGCCAGATTCCTAGTACTTAGGATTGTTTCTTTTTGTTCTAGGAGTTTTAAAGCCAGCCATATCCTCATTTCTGGTGATGGCCTGGTGACCCTCTCTGGCCTGTCCCATCTGCATAGTTTGATTAAGCACGGACAGAGGCATAGGGCTGTGTTTGATTTCCCACAGTTCAGCACATCAGTGCAGCCGTGGCTGAGTCCAGAACTACTGAGACAGGTCAGGTGTGGCTCTTGCATTGGGTTGTCTGTGCGTCTCAAATGTCTTTGAGTTTGACTATAGGACAGTTGTGTCCTTGTTTTTTGGTGAATGGCTGCCACAAGACCTTTTCTCTTCTCAAAATTATGTTAGGAATTTTAATTGTGAGAGCTTTTATTAGGTAGATCTTGATTTTGTGCTGTGGGGGTTCTTTTTCCATTGTTCACCGTCCTTTATCAAGAAGACATCTGTATGCCACTCTTGGTTATTTGTGCTAAGGCCTTCAAATTGTGTTTACAGGATTTACATGGATATAATGTGAAGTCAGATATTTACAGTGTTGGGATCACAGCATGTGAATTAGCCAGTGGGCAGGTCCCTTTCCAGGACATGCACAGGACTCAGGTAATGCTTCTGAACTCCCTGAACCTCACTTTGATAGCTCTCTTAGGTCTAGATAACTTCCGCTGAACATGTTTGTTGTAGACTCCAGAGACTTACTATCATTTTTGTCTAAATGTTTTACCTATAAAGCACTTAAAAATGTTTTTCTTTCCCCTAGATGCTATTACAGAAACTGAAAGGTCCTCCATATAGCCCACTGGATATCAGCATTTTTCCACAGTCAGACTCTAGAATGAGAAATTCCCAGTCAGGAGTAGACTCCGGGATTGGAGAGAGCGTGCTTGTCTCGACTGGAACTCACACAGTCAATAGTGACCGGCTCCACACGCCATCCACAAAAACATTCTCTCCTGCCTTCTTAAGCCTGGTGCAGCTGTGTTTGCAGCAAGATCCTGAGAAAAGGTAATACTGGTCACCTCTAAATAGCACAAAACGTATGTGCTTTATATCTCCTAGTAGTTTTGTGATATTACCCTTGCCATGAAATTTACATCTTTTGATCAAAAACTTCATCTTGAGACTATCAGTGCTAAGAACAAGTCAGTGATAAGCAAGTATGAAGAACACGGGGTTCCAGATCACAGGAGGTGGGCTTCATTCGTGGCCGCACGGTACCCAGGCAGCCGCCTTCAAGTCCCTTGTTCTTAGTGTCCACGTTAAGGCACATGTAGACACCTCTAAGCAGTCTAATGGTGTCCTTCTAGTGTACTGACATAAATAGGATTTCAAAGACTGAGACGCTAGCCTTAGCACTGTAGAAAGAAGATAAGGAATCTTTCTGTTTTCAGAACCTTCTTCCTGGCACAGTTCCTAGTAAATACTATGTGTACAGTAAAAGTTGAGTATGGACTAACTTAAGAGAATTTCCAGAATTGTCTCTTCCCACCAGTTCAGGCTGTTGCTAAGAATTACTTCTAATCTATGTCCTTTTATCTTTCTGACTTTTTAGTTTTGAGTTTTGTAGTTCTAAACCTCATTTCTAATGTAATTATATACCTAAAAAAAATCTACATTCTAATATTAGGTTTTATTTTCTAATAACTTTTTCAAAAATTTCAGGCCATCAGCAAGCAGTTTATTGTCCCATGTATTCTTCAAGCAGGTGAGCTGGTCTATGTCCATTATCTTAAATATTTGAAAATACTATTTTTTTAAAACCATTATTTTGTTGACTTCATCAAGTTTTACTAATAACTTTCCTATAAGATAGTGTTAAAGCAAGGATACGTTTTTAGTAGTTTAATTTTCGACATCTTCGAGTGTGTGTGCGCGTACTTGGGTGTTACGTTCATGCACGTGGGGGTCAGAGGACAACGTGCAGAAGTCATTCTCTCCTCCTACCATGTGAACCCCAGGGATGGACTCAGGTCTTCAGGTGTAGTGAGTTCAAACGCCTTTAGCACCTTTGCCCGCTGACCATCTGACGGCACTATGATAGAATATCTGAAAGATCCTTAGTCTTCAAAATCAGATGAGTAAAAGCAGTATATCATGTTACACACTCTGTTTTCAGTAACTTAAAACTGGTGTCTTGACTTACCTGGAATTAATGACAGGGCAGAATAATTCCAATTAAAAGTAGTTTATTTAGCTTTTAAGTCTTTCTGTCTTCTGATTATCAGAATTGGAGGCATTTATAGGAAAAAGACCTAAAAATAATTTTAAAGTGTTATAATTTCTTAAAAGTTATTTATTGATAATAAAATCTGTGTTGACTCTGTGTGCCCGCATTACTGTTTTAAGTTTCTTTAACAGATGAGAGAAGAAAGCCAGGACTCCATCCTGGCCCTGCTGCCGCCTGCTTATAACGGGCCGTCGCTGGCACTGCCGCCAGCGTCACCGTGGAGTGAGCTGGAGTGCGAGTTTCCTGACAAAGACAAAGACCCAGACTGGGAATTCTAGGGTTGCCAAATCATTTCATGTCCTTGATACTTGACAGCTTCTCCTTGCTGCTTTTCTTCTGTGCTGTTAGGGACAATGCCAGGTCTAGACTTGAAAATGCAGTTGGTGCGCTGGAGACCTGGTCAGTCAAAACCACTCTGCTCATGGGCGTGGATTCATCCCCTCTGCTTGGATCAGAGTCCCTTCCCGACTTCAGCATCAGACTTAGAATCCAGCTACAGTTAGTGTCATCTGGTTTTTGTTTGTTTGTTTGTTTGTTTGTTTTCCTTTTCTCTAAGCTGTGACTGGTACTTTCTGGATCTCAGTGTAATTTTTGAGCCAACTAGTTTTCTTCTACATCTTGCTGTCCTCTGGGAATGAGCCCTCCCTCTGAGGACAGCGCTTCCAAGAACATCTTTTCTTCCAGAGTTTCTAACCTTTTTGATCAGCTATTGTTAGATGAACAGACTGGTTTATTCTGGTACAAAGTCCTTTTTTTGGAGAAGGGAAAATGTTTGTACTATCCCTTTTACATATGGTAACATCAAACTGAGCCTTGCTCACCTTAAATAATTCACTTGAAATATAAAGAGAAGATGCAATTTGCATTTTAAAAGGGAGGGGCTAAAGTAACACTTCTCTACCTGTGTAAGTTATAGATCCTTAATTCATGCACCCTGTGGGAGCTCAATAAAGATTTATTAAATTGAACATATCTTTATTTTGTGTGACTTAACAAAGCTAGAATACAGATTCTAATTTGGTTTGCTAAGAGAAGGTCTCTTTTCAAACATAAATTACTTAACCTAATAAACTGTAGGCAATCTTGAGTCGATGTTAGAGATGCATGGCATTCCGGCCTTTGATATGATTATTTCTGTAGTGGAGCAAACCTATAAGACCATGCAGTTGTTAATGGTATTGCCTCCTTAGCAGGAGATGTGTGCATTAGTCACTTTTGTTACTGTGATGAAACACCATGGTCAACAGTGATTTAAGGAAGAGTTGTGGAGGGAGGGCTAGTTGTCCATGATGAGGAAAGCAGGGCAGCAGGAGCGGAGAGCTAAGATCACATTTCAACTCCACACACAGGAAGAGACGGTCAACTATGGGGCAAGACTGTAAACTCTGAAAGCACCCCAGCAACTTACTCCTCCAGCGAAGCTCAGAGTTCTAAAAGTTCCATAGCCTCCCCACACAGCATCACCACCACCAGCTGAGTGTTCAGACACATGAGCCTATAGGGCATGTTTGTCATCCAGACGAGCACACTCTCAAAAATGTTTTGTAGTTTAAGTTGTAATCGATCGGGGTCTATGTCAGTTGGTTTTCTTAATCTATATGACTGTATTATATTGGAAGTTATAAAATGATTGTCTAAGACTAAATAGGCAGGCAGTTTGAAGCGATTCTGTTTATGTTTGTTGGCTATACCCCTGCCTCAAGAGTGAATGTTAGGGCTGCTCTTACCCATAGGGCTACCAAGACCTGCCGAGATGGAAAGTGAAGGGGAGCGAAATTAGAGTGGGCAGGTGGAGGAGGGGAGGGCAGGACTGCAGGTACACTGAGAACAGCTGCCGTAGTGGTTATCACACTTAATGCCTTAGCATCTCTGAATCTGGGAAGGTCCTGCATGTATAATCTGCCAAAGGTGGAAGGGGTTTTCAGAGGTCCTACTGTAGGTATATTAGGAATTAGAATGTGTATATGTTTATGTGCACATATAGAACATGCAATATCCATGCATATGTAGACATTTAAACAATTGCCTCACAAGATTATGGAGGCTAAGCCTCGAGGTCTGCTCATGAGCTAATAAGAGCTGATGATGAAGTCTGGTCCAAAAGCTATCGGTCTTAAGCTCTAGGACAAGACAGTGTTGAGTTTGAGTCTGGTGGCTGTGAAAAGCTGAACCCCAGTTCAGAGTCAGACAGGAGGATCTTACTTGAGGGGAAGTGTTAGAGTTTTGTTGTATGGAAAACTTGAGAGATTTATGTGGTGAAATGTTAGAAACACAGCTGTGACAATGCTGTCATAGTTCTAGTGAGGCACAGGAGTTTGAGATTTCTCTAAGAAATCTATCTTTGCTAAACCCGGCCCATGGTGTTTCTCTTTATCTGCTACCTCTCAAATCACTTCTTCGCTCTCCTCTGCCTCACTGGAACTGCATTTCTCATGCATACCGTGTTTCTCTGGCATCTAGGGCAGAAACAGCTAAAATCTTTTTGTTGTTTTGATTTTAGTGGTGGTGGGAGGCACTTCTCACAGTTGACCTCACTCCTGATCCTCTTGGCAGCAGCTGGTTCTCCATTTTCTGAAGTCTTTAAGAGTGGTAACAGCACTTCCTTTCTGGATGGTGGGAACACACCTCGTTTTTGCTAGCTCAGGGCTTTGCTCACTGTTCCTTTGGGCTTTCAGCCTGGATCCGTCACTCAATAAAATAAGTGCCTGCATTCCTTCTGTCGGCCCAGAGAAGTGTAGACTGCTGAATCTCGAAATTCAACTAGAGCTAAGGAAAGTTTAGTTGCTAAGCACAGACAGCTGCAAATGGAGAACTGGCAACCTGGGCAGGCAGGAGTAACCAAGTACTACAAATGCTGGGGGAGCTAACGACTGGTTCACCCCAAGAGGGAAAAGCTGGGCTGCAAAGTTTTGCTAATGAACATCAACTGTATATACAATTTTTAGTTTGTTCTGGAAGGTTTATAAACAACACGTTTACACAGAATGTGTTTATTTTTCATTTTAATCATAACAAAATGGTCTGACAAGATGAAATTTAGTTGTTGACTTCTATCACACACAAGGATAGATCTCCAAACCATTTTGTTAATGGAGAAGTTATATTCTGACTGGTGGCCTCACGTATTATTCTGTAGTGTCTAACATCTGGATAATATCATAAATGAGCGGACGCTTTTCAATATTCTCTTTTAATTTTCTTTTGGACCTCACTTTCCGTATGTCATACTCTGGGGTGGTGTCATGGATATGAACTAAGCCCGCCGAGACCATCCGAGGACTTGCGAATTTCCCAGTGATACTTTCCCGTCGCTTGTTAGGCTCTGGAGCGGTGGATGGTCGTGCACAGTGTTTTGCCTGATTATAGGAATCATCTGGACTCTTGCCTAAAAGTCTTGATCTGGATTTTGAGTTTTTAGGACGTTTAACTGAGGGTATTTGTAAATCCTCGAATCTATCCAAACAATCCTAAATATTGAAACAAAACATCAAATTGGTAAGTTAGGCTTCTTAAAAATCCATTTTAACATTATAAGAACTAATGCTTGTGCTTTTGGCAGTTAAATGAATGCCCTAATGTTTCTTAGGCAGTCCCAATGCATGCCTTATACCCAGTGCTTCCCATTAGATACTCCCTTAGAAATCATGTTTAAAAAAACAAAAAACGAAAACCAACTTACCTTTTTAGAGGACTTGCTGCTTCAAAAGGGTGAAGGACATGAAACTGAGACCCAGACACACTTAAGGGGCTGTCCTCTGGGGTCAAACACAGGCAAAGCTAGCCAGCCTAGTCTACAGTTCTTCTATTCCAAAATGTCTTTCCCATGACCTCAAATATAAATTATAAACTTTGATATTTTACTTTTATATTATCTCAACTTTTACCATCTCTACAAGTTACTTTAACAACATCTTTGTTAGTATATGTATATATCATATATATATATATATATGTGTGCATAGATACAGCATACCATTCAAGAATATGATTATAATGTTTGTATGGGACTGAATGTTAGTATATAGTCCAAGCTGGCCTCTTACTCTAAATCTCCCTGTCTCCGTCTCCTGATTGCTAGGATTCTAAGTGTATATCACCACACCCAGATTGCTCATTATGTTTACATTAAAAATAATTTGCCAGATGTGGTGGTGGTTTAGGCCTGTAGTACCATCACTCAGGGTTAGAGGAAGGGGATTACCATGAGTTCAAGAACACCCAAATAACAAGAGGCGAAAGTAACAGTTCTCTTCTTTGTACATTTTATGGCTGTCTTTTAATATGAAGATCTATATGTACCCCTAAAAGGGTATAGAGCTATTAGCCATACAGTGGTGTAAGCTAGTTTATTCACAGTTCATCCCATTGGGGTGGGGGTGGTGGCACACGACAGCCACTCACAGAAATGGATGTTTTGATGTAAGATAAGGCAAGAGTGGACTAGTTGAATTGTAGGGTCATGAAGGTTGGGTAGGACTAGTAAGAATTTGGATGACTAGAGAGATCCTCAAAAGGAAGTCTGCTCCAAGAGTCTCAAATCGAATCCTACTTACTTGAGTTTTTGCCTGGGTCTGGAGATAACAGGAAGATACTCCTTCCTTCTTTCCTTCCTTCCTTCCTTCTTTCCTTCCTTCCTTCCTTCCTTCCTTCCTTCCTTCTTCCCCTCCCTCCCGCACTCTCTCCCTCCTCCCCCCTCTCTCTTTCTTCCTGTTTTTCTTTTTGAGACAGGATCTTACACTCTAGCCCACACTAGTCTGGAACCCACTGGCTTGGAACTCACTTTGTAGCCTAGGCTAGCCTAAAACTTGAGATCATCTGGCCTTTGGAGTGCATGGTGTATACTCCCATGCCCAGTGATTCCTTTTCCTCTAATGTAGGTAGAACAAGCAACCCAAGCTGATTCTTAAGAGAGGTTCTGCTACATTAGTCAGTGTTAACAACTTTAGCTCCACAGCTGGTAACCAGGGTGTCAGTAGAAGGACATGGGAACCAACCCCACTGGCTCAAAAGAAGTCCCTTCTATTCCTGGATTTTAAAAAAGGATCTGCTGCTTCAAAGGGAGTGGGAAGTAAGAAGCTAGAAGCTGAAAACCCTCAAGGAGCTGTCCTCTGGGTTCAGGTCCCAACCACACAGCTTTTCTCTCTTGATTGATTCATGTCAGAAGTTCTTAGATTTCAGGAAGTAGAGGGGCATCTTTGTGATTGTCTGGCAGAAGGTCCAGTGCTATTCAATGCTCTTGTCCGTTAGAGAGGAAAGTTAGAAACACTTAGTCCTCATACAGGGAGATAGCTGTACACTGTCCTCCCTTGCTCTCACAGAGAGGGCTGTGAGTGCCGGGGGAGGTGCTCAGGTGGTAAACAAACAAAACCTGGGCGTGGTAGTAAGCGCCTGGAATCCCAGGGCTGGGAGACAGAAGAGGATTCCTGAAGCTTGCCAGCCAGCCAGCCAGCCAATCCTAATCATCAAGTTCCAGACCAATGAGAGACCCTGTCTCAAACCAAACCAAATGACAAACAGAGTGGATAGCACTAAGAAGCAACAGCCAGGGTTGACCTCTGGCCTCCACAATATGTGAGGCATATGTGCATATGTACCTGTATACACACAAACATGCATACACATACATGCACAAAAGGTGAAGAGATCATATATGCTTTTATACTATTTGACATGAACACAATTTCTGTATTTGGAAAAAAAATGTCTAAAGGAACTAGATCTTGTTTCTTCAGAACTGAAACTGAATCTGTTCCTTTTCATAGCACCCACATGCCTGTGTGTACACATATACACACATATACTAGCTCAATACTAAATTACTATATTTAGATAGAAAAATCTAAAATTAGGAGTATAAATTCTTATCCTACTACTAAGAAGCTGTTAGAATATTTACAATACATGTAATAGAGAGCTGCCTGGCCTGTCACTATGAAGTTAATAGCTTGTTTTATTGTATAAAACAATCTCAAAGTAACTTCTGAAATTAGATTTATTTTCCCATTCAAAGGCAGACTTATGCACATCAAGCTACTGATTTAAGATCAGTTTTAGATCTTAACAGTTTTCCAAATTATGAGTCATGCCCATTATACAAATTAACAGAGAAAGAATCGGAATAAATGCCTTCTATTTCTATATTTTCTTGCCTTACAATTTACACACAAAGCCTAGTAGCCAGCTTAACATCCTAATCTCGGAACAGGAAGAGTTAAATTGGGGAAGGGTTGGGAGAGTGGGGTAAAGGAGGAATATGGGGACTTTCTAAAAAAAAAAAAAAAGTCGCATGGAAACCTATCTGCTTCCGTGTGTGAATAATGAAGTTACCTTATGATGGGATTTATAGCGGGATAGCTGCCCCTACTAGATGCCACAGGCTAACAAAAAACCTAGTGCCAACAACATGTTATGCTTTTAAAGTTATTTACCAGTGAGGTCCTATATACTCTCAAACATTACAGGCTATTGCCAATGCTATTGGTTACCCTCCAGATTTGACGATAAGACCATATTGCTGAAGATACCACATACATGAGTCACAGAGCCTGGAAACTTCATCCCTATTAGCTAGGTTTCATAGTGCTGGAAGGTACTGTGCATGCTACTGGAGGGAAAAAAATAATCATCAGTCTTAGCAGCTGTGCACCCTGTAAGCTAGAGTAACATCTGCCAGGCGAGGCATGCCCACTGGTGCAATAGCAGCATGGACATCACGGGAGTAACCAACCACTTTCTGTTTGGATTTAAAGCCCACTTGATAGATAAAACCTCTAGCTGGCATCCTTGTCAGGTCAGGAAGCTATTATTAGACTATTATTAGTTACGTTATATCCGTAGGTTAATGCATCTCTTAAACCTCATCAAAGAAGCTTCTATTACTGTAGATGGTGATTAACACAGAGATCCACAACTGGCCAAGGTGCAGAGAATAAGAGACTGGAGTGCTCGGCCCTATATGGACATCTATATCACATCCCTTCTTCTTGAGAGACTGGGGGATCATTGCAGAAGAGGGAGTAGAAAGACTGAGTCAGAGGCAGTGGGTGTATCCAAGGAAACAATGTCCTCAAGACACAAAGGACAGGTGCGCATATGAAAGCACAGTGGTTGTGATAGCTTGTGCAAGGTCAAGCCAGATCAAAATCCCAGCATGGAGAGGGTAGGTTGGGGAAGGAAGCCCCGCCCCTAGCCAAGGAGATGTTGGCAATTGATAGCTGCTAGGAGATGGGGAGTAAGTTTTCTTTAAGAATGTGGCCCCTAGTAAGTTGAGTAAGTTGATCACACTCCGCATCCATAACTCACATGACAAATTGGACCTAGTGGGTGTCGGGCAAGGACACAGCTTGGGTAGGTAAGGAAGGAAGGTGGATCTGGGAGGAGGTAGGCAAGTGAGTCTGATCAAAACACTATGTGAGTTTCAAAGAACTGAGAAAACCTAGAATCTCATTTTCAAGATCTCAGAATATGATATGGCAGAAAGGGTAAAGGACCGAACAAGTAGAGTTAAATTGAAAAGGTTTAATTCATAATTCCCAAGAGTATAAGCTATATATATATAAGCTTATACATATATATATAAAATTCCTAGCAGAGTCAGAGCTTCTTTACTGACAGAGAGAATCCAGATAGCTGAAAAAGCCATGTATACAGTTCTATCTCTGGCAGAAGAAAATCTCATTTATGTTTCGATGGTACCTGGCCACTCATGGTTATGTAGGCTTTACTGCACAGAACCCTAGGCTATGGTCAGGATGGCCAGCCAGCAGGGCTTCCAAAGACAGGGCGTGTGCCTGGGCTGCACATTTGTCAGCCTAGAGAGCTTTCCTAGAGAAAAGAACATCATTTCCTAAGTCATGTACAGACAAGGTATCCTTTTCCTACTTCATAAAAGGCACTCTGGTTTTGCAATTGTATTTTGAATCAGTTAAGATATTTGAATTTCAGAATATTTTTAAAATGTGGAAGTCTGTATATCTTGGGGCTATTAAAGTTACACACACACACACACACACACACACATGCGCGCGCACACACCTTCATTTAGAAGGCATACATATTCTAAGGCAAAATTATTACAAAGCTTTGCCAAATACAGAAGAAAATACTTAGGAAAAGCATTATTACGTGTATGGTTCTCCTCGCAGTCCAGTGGAGTAAGGTCCTTGGAACAGATTTCCGGAGATGAGGTCTTGCAGTGGGCAGCGTGGCTGGCAGTATCCTAACTATCTTGTGAAATGACTTCTTTGGTTTGGTGGTGTAATCTCTTTCTCTTCTTTTGGATTTCATGTTTTCTCTCGTCAGTACTTCTGGGAAGAAAGACGGCCTGGAGTTTCTTTCCTCTTCTTTGTATCGAAAAGACTGCGATTCAGCAGCCCTGGCACATCTTTCTTTGCAATCTTCATACGGGTTTATATAAAGAGTTTCCATTTCATTTTTGAACTGTGCAAATGTTACCAAGTGTTTCTTATTATTATTATTATTTTCTTTCCACCTCTGACAATACTGGTCTAATTTTGATTGCTCCCCATTCTCTGTGTTGACATAAATGAAAGTGTTAGTCCGCCAGGTAGGGAAGGAGAGCCTGTTTAAGTGTTCATTTTCTCTTGACGTTTTACAGGTAGGAAGTTTTAGGTAAGGTGAAAATCCTGGATCAGGTCTTTCCTGAACAGCCAGTTTGCAGACGTTATTGTTATCCCTTTTTTCAAGCGCCTTCACTTTTAGTGTCTTTTCAAAGCAGGGCTTTGACTGAATTGGTCTTGATCTACCATCCCAACTGTATGGCTCTTGAGTCTCTGTTTTGTAAGTAGAATTTTCTGCTTGAGGAAGCTGCATGAAACCATGGTCTTGCTTGTGTTTCTTAAGTAATATATCTGCAGGTCTTTCTGGTGACTTATTTAATGGAATTGCCTGGATAGTTTTGTTGGAAGGAGGTTGTACTTTCATTAATGTTTTAACTTCCCTACTATAAACATGTTTATGTTCCCAAATTGTTGATGGATTTTCTTTTAAATTGTGTGAAAAGGAGCTTCCTTTTTCTCCCTTTCTGGTCGGTTCTGTTTCTCCACATATATCTTCAAGAAATGTTCGAAAGGTGGTATTTTGACCAGTTTTCGGATATTTCTTTTGCTCTTCCAAATCCTCCCTCATAAAGCAACTTTCGTCTCTAAAAGGTGAATCTGTGTTTGTGTATTTGAATGGCGTGGGAGGTGAATTAAGCGAGTTAACTTGCTGGCTGATCCCCTTTAGTTGCCTTTCTGTCATTAGTCCTGATTTATGAAGTTTATCTATAAAGAGGACCTGGACATATTTGCTCAAATCAGCTTTTAGACTTAATAATTCATTTTCTGATAAAGGTTTAAGATAATTTTGTAGAGATTCGTCGAAAGGGTATTTCATGTTTATTTTGAGCCTTGAACCAAAACTCCCGCTGGCAATGTCTTGCCCCAGCCCGTGCAGAGGCTTTGAAGAGCTGTTACTCCCCATGGAGGACATGCTGGGACAGAGCGCCACACCGTCTGTCTCATTGAATAAATTGCTCCCTGAAAGATTCTTCACGAAATAATTTTGGAGAATTTCATTTAGAAAAGATCTAAGCTTTATTTCTAAATGTTTATCTATGAAATGATGGTTAAAATTATTTACAAAGGACATGATTTCCTCGACAGTTTTGGAATATTTGTCCTGAAAAGAGCTTTGCTCTTTTGACTCTGTTTTCTCATTCATCAGATACAGGTTTCGGTAAATTTGGGGTAAGTCCTCCTTGGTGATGTGGCCTGCCTCTGAGAGCTTTTCTAGAAGGTAGTGCTGAATGTGCTTGCTTAACTCAGACTTCATGTTTTTTACTTCTGACTCTGAGAGTTTCTCTAGAAACACACTCAGCTTCGGATCCAGAATGGGCTTCTTGTCTGCTTTGCCTGCTTTATTAAAATTCTCTTGCGTTTTTTCTAAGTGTTCTGTACCACGTGGTGAAGAATGTTGCGTTAGTCTGTCAAATTCTTTGTCTAGATACTCTTTTCTTTCTGACTGATTGTATTTGAAGAAATTTTTGAAGATACTTTTTAGGATGGATTTTAATATTACTGTGTCTGAGTCTTTAAGACTGCCCATTAAGTTACTTAGAGACTCTACAGCGGAACTGAGCCCCGCCTCCTCCGTGTCTGGACTCTGGTGCTCATTTGGGGAGTTGGACTTTCTTTCTGCTTTTGGGTAGTTTGGCTCTTGTGCCGACGCACTTTGGCTGTCTTCTGTGTAGTCAGCTGCATTCACAGAGGTTTCTGCGGGCTTAGTGCTAGGTGTCGTCTGTCTTGAAAGCAGTTCTGTTTGGCGTTTGACATTATGGTGCTGCTCTGTGGGATTCTGCAGCTTTTCCTCAGGAGAGGCTGTCTGTATGTCCAACAGAGAGCTCTGGTTTTCTTTATCTAGTTGTATCACTTTGATTATCCCAGAATCTAAAAGAGTTTCTACAGGAAACGACTGTATTATTGTGCTTATCCCGGAATTTGGCCGTGGCAGAGGAGCTCCATTGCTTTTTTCTTCGTAGGTAAGAATCTGTGAAGATGTAGTTCTCTCCCAGTATGTGAACAGCTGGTCCTGTAAGGCCATCTGTGTCTCGCTCAGTACAGTTGCTCCTGTTTCTAGCTTCGAGAATATGGGTGCAGTGAATATCTGCTTAATGATGTAGTCACGTACACCGCCATTTAAACCCTGATCGGAACCTGATACTTCACTTACTAAATGTTTGGTTTTGAAACTGCTCTTTCTGTTCATTGGAAAGTGTATTTCAGCAGCCTCTAAGTGTTTGTCAGAGACACCTTCTATGTCTGAAGATGTTCCTGGCCCGCCTTCCAGAAGTAAATCTTGAGGAACACTTTTAATCACAGGACTTAAAAGAGCCTGTGAATTCAGAATGTCTTTGGGTGAAAGCCAGCTGTTTATATCTTGGACTTGTTCAGACACTCTGTCTTCTGTCCCACATGATGGTCTGTCATGCACACCTAGAGGCAGAGGGGAGCTTCCCTGCATCTCCTCAGCATTGGTGCAGACTTCTGGTGTAGAAAATAACTCATCTGAAAGGTCTTGCAGATTTTTACTTAAAATTGATTTGAGTACTATTGACTGTTTTAAATTTTCAATATCGGAGGTAAAATTTATTGAGCTTGAGGGGTGATGTATGCTAACATTTCCAGTCACTGACGATTCTCTTCGGCAGTTTGGTAAAGACACATCTGGTAGCTGTTCTTCCAACTTACTCTGCGTATCTGAAGAGTCTACTGTGATGGTGGCAGGATCCCATGCTAACTTATCCCTTGTAGCTGGAGTTTTCACTGTGTTGGTAGTAAGATCTGAATTGACAGTGGGCTTACCACTTGGCAGTTTATTCTTACTATCTAAAGATTTTGTTGAAATGATACTAGCATCATGGGACAACTTATTAGTATCTGAAGACTTTCTTGCATTGATACTAGAATCATGGCTCAACTTACTAGGATCTGAAGACTTTGTTGAAATGTTACTAGGATCATGGGACAACTTACTAGGATCTGAAGATTTATTTCCATTGATACTAGGATTATGGGACAACCTATTAGTGTCTGAAGGCTTTGTTGTATGGGAACTAGGGCCGCTCGATAGCCTTGTCTCTGAAGGCTTTGTTGTATGGGAACTAGGGCCGCT
>CABHPH010138491.1:0-19715 GCA_902168325.1 Peromyscus nudipes | reverse complement strand
GTTGTATGGGAACTAGGGCCGCTGGACAGCCTTGTCTCTGAAGGCTTCATTGTATTGGAACTAGGGCTGCTGGACAGCCTCGTCTCTGAAGGCTTCGTTGTCTTGGAACTAGGGTCAGTTGACAGTTTATAATCAGATTCTGAAATCTTGGTTATGGTGATAACGGGATTACCACTTGTAAATATATTCTTTGTATATGAAGTGTTGGTTGTGTTGAGAGTGGGATCATGTGGCAACTTGTTCTTCCTGTCTGAAGTCGTGGTGGTGGTGGTAGTAGGGTCAGGAGGCACATTGTTCTTTTTGGTTACCATGTGGATTGTGATGAGGTTAGGATCGTTAGCCCAGGTTGTATTAGATCCTGCAGACCTTGAATGTTCTGGGTAAGGAGGGTCTTGATCTTCGTGCTCTGCAACTTCTGTACTTAAAGTGCTTGGATATCTGTATGCGTCTTGGTCTTTCTTCCTTTTGAATGACATTTTGCTGTTTATGTTCCTTAGAAAAGGATCAAGACCACCCTTAATGAATTTCTGAAAGTACAATATAAAAGAAGAAAAGAAATTCCTTAGCATTTATTTAAAATTATAATGACTTTTCTAGTCAGTTTTTATAGAGTAAGTTGTCAATTGAGAAGTCAACTTTATTTGAAAATACTTGAAGTTTGAATGAAAATAATTTTTTTTGAGCTGAGGATCGAACAACCTTGTGCTTGCTAGGCAAGCACTCTACCACTGAGCTAAATCCCCAACCCCAAAAATAAATTTTTAGTGAAAAAAATTTAAATTCCTAATTCTAACATATCCTTTCAGGGTTTTTTTTTTCTTCTTCTTTTGGCTACTTGGAATTTTTCTGGTGAGACATTGGCATTGCTAGCTTTTAAATTTACCTTTTTTTTTGAGTCTTTCTTTCTTTCTTTCTTTCTCTATCTATCTACTTATTTTTGAGATGCAATCTTCCTGTGTTGCCCAGGCAGGCCTGGAATGCCCAGGTTTAAGGGATCCTCTTTCCTTACTCTGTCTACGGTGAAATCATTAACTCCTAGAACGCCACTGTAAATACTTCTTTTAATGGTTACAGTTAGTTGTGTCTATTGAGACAGTAGGTGGTTAACACCAAGGTCAAAATCTCATCTGCTATAAATATTTACCATTTAGTAATAATTTCAGAATTTTAAAAAATGAATACAAGTAGTAAATGTCGATGATATTATTCTTTAAAGATCATCTTGGGGCATATATCATCTGCCTTTAAGTTTGAGTTTCCATGATGAAGGCCTTTGCTCAGTCCTTAATATGACACAGTAGAATTGGGCTTTTTGAGTATGCAGAGATGGCTAAGAGAATAATGTAAAAATCTCTGGCTTACAGTGAAATTAGCTATATTTCAGTTAGCTATATTAAACTGAGATCTATATAGTCAATTGTTGAAGCAATCTTTAAAATGAAATCTGTCTATATATTTTTTAATTATTTTATTTATATGTGATTGCCCTCTGAGGACAGTAGGGCTTGGATCTCTGGAGCTGGCATTATGGGTGGTTGGGAGGCCCCAGATGTGGATACCCAGAACCAAACTCAGGTCCTCTGAGAGAGCAGCCAGGATTCCATCACCCAGCTGGAGTGATAGCCCAGCTGTTAAAGGCTTCGTCTTCTGAAGCCTCTTAGTTAGTCTCTTTGTGCAACTTCTACATTGTGAGATTGAAAAAAAAATGCAAAATCTGAAATAATCAGCCTACCAGTTCACTGCAACTCAGCTCCAAGTGCATTTTAATGATTAATATAATTATTTTTCAAATGCTAATAGATACTCAGGTGACATATTAAGAATCTCTTGGGTTTTTTTGTTTTGTTTTGTTTTGTTTCTTTGTTTTTTGTTTTTCAGAAACAAATATTCCAAGATTTCATTTCAGATTGAAATTGATTAGGTCAAACAAAGCTTGTAAATGCATTATTTTTAAAGATAGTTAGGCATTTCTAATGACTAGTTCTGGTTTGAGAAATACATAATTTATGTATACTTACATATACATATACATGCATATGTAGTATTAGAGAAAGCTAGTAATTGAATAAAAATGGTACCAGACTAGGATAATAGGACTCACCTGATGTTTGGGTTTGAATTCTGCAGATTCCCTTCTGAAAACTGGTGTAGTATACTCTTTTTGTGCAAAAGCCACCTTGTAAAAGAGGAAGTTTTAACTTTAGACCACTTACAATACAAAATACTTTCCAAGATCATTTTACTCTCAATACTCCCTAAAGGTATAAACGTTGTTTAAAGCTAAATAAGAGTTTTGTCTCCTAATTACTTTGCATTAGAGATTATCAAATATGTAGTGACTTTCTTTATCTGGCTTGAAGTTTAATTTGTCAGATATTACTACTCCTGTTTGCTTTTACATTCCATTTTCTTGGAATATCACTTTAAATCTCAATCTTTTTAGTCTGAGCATGTCACTGCGACTGAGTCGAGTTTCTGGCAGACAGCAAACACTTGCACCTTGTTTTTTTCATTCAGTCAGCCAGTCTGCATATTCTAATTAGAGTTAAGACAATTTATTAAAATTCCCGTACTAACTCTGGAGCTGGCATTACATATATTTGCAGGGTCCTTGGATTCAAACTGGTGCACATGATTGCATAAGTGCTCTTAACCATTGAGCTATTTCTCCAACTTCCTCAAAATATTTCTTATTGAATTTTTGTGAATCTAATATTTTGTCATTCCTTAACTCAAATATTTTCAAACATTGAACAACTACAGTAAACAAGTCCCTCTCCTAAGTTCTAACAATGGGTAACATTTAAGTATTAACCAACTTTAACATGCAGTATGTACACTTGACTTGGAAAGACATCAATGGAGTTTATGATGATTGCTTTCAAACAATATACTTCATTGAAAATGAGACATGTTCATTTAACTAGGAGTTCTAAGGGTTAGGCATGGTTGGTTGCAGTGACTCCATGTAATCAGGACTCATCCATGTCTCTCCATGTTGGCTGTCACAGGCATTGTCTCTTTACTAGGTAGAAAAATAACCACTACTAGCTACTGACATAAAAGGATGAGGCTTTTAAATATTCTTTTCTGGTGGTGAACCTAGCCTTTAACTGCTGAGCCATCTCTCCAGCCCTTTAAACATTCGCATATAAATTATATGCTACCAGTTTGTCCTGGTGACAAGGTAAGACAAGGGTGAGAGACTGCTAATCCCACTAGAGACTGGAGTTATGTAATGGGTATTGTGGTGGTGTAATGGGTGTTGAAAGACAAAAAGTATGTTAAATACTTGGATAATTTTGTTAAATGGCATTGAGACAATGAGATTCTTTTGTTATACATAAAAAAAATAAAACAAAAACAGCCAGATGGTTTGAAAGCTAAACATGAGCTGGGGGTACAGCTTAGTTGGAAAAGTATTTGCCTAGCGTGTGTGAAGCCCTGGGGTCAATCCTCAGCACCACACACACAAAAAGAGGTAAACATAAAAAGCATATAATAGAAAAATCTAGAATAATGATGTCACCTTGGGAAGAAGAAATACCTTCTAAACAAGATATTAAAACTAAATATAAGGTAACAATCGTAAAGGAAAAGCTGCTAAATTTGATCCCATCAACATTTAAACGAAAAACTATCAATAACCATCATAGATAACCAAACATTGTATTTAGAATATAAAAATCACATGTAAATAAATAAGCGTAAAACCTGATTTGTAAACATGGATGATTGTAAGCAGTCAAATAATAGAAACACACAAGGATGACATACACATGAAAACTGTTCACTCTCATTAATAATCAAAAGATGAAATTTAAGTATTGGTGGAATATTATTGTTGGTCATCACATGAACAGAAACTGCAATATAGAGGAGGATAATGGGTATTTGCCTACATTTGAGTGCACATGCGTGTTAGCACCTCCCATTTAAAGGATAATCTGGCAGTGTCTACTGACATTAAATAGGCTCATATTCTCTGATACACTACTCCCATTTCTCATCTTGTGCTATATGCTCATGGAGGGGATAAAAGGGTACTTACCATTCAACAAATGCCTATAATGTTTCAAGTTCTTTGAAGTTTCTTGAAATAGGTGATAGCATGTGATATAAATTACTCAAAATTTTATGGTGATGAGAATAGAAGAATATGAATTTGAACCTAGATATTCCTGCCAAACTCCTGTGATGACTTGCACAAAACCTGCACAGGATTGGACCCATTAACACCCCTGGCTAGAGCTAAAATGGAGGAGTACCCTAAGGGCACCTCGTGACATGGGGATGACTGTAGTCTGGCCTTTACCGTGGGTACCATGGACAATGGTATCTTTCAAGCTATCAGAGGTTTTCAAAATTCTTAAGTGGAAGTAAACAATACACTAAAGGGAGCTTAACAGCCTTTAAAATCAGAGATTTTGAAGTTTGGAGAGGATTGTTTTCCATGGAGAAAAGAGAATCCCTGGAATTCTGTCTCTAGTGGTACCTTAGGAGACATATGCCAGCAAGAAATGGACTGTAGCCATGGTTGGGTGGGTCAGTGGCCATGCCTTCTCCCAGCTTTACTTGGAGGAGCTGGTATCTTGTTGACAAGGTTGGCACCTGGCCAGTTTCCCACGGCCCTGTTTGTGAAGACTGCCCCCCCCCCCAGCTGTCTTCTGGTCGGATCCTTACCTTTCGGAGGCCACTGACTGTGTCAGTAGGATGTGTTTCCCAAGATTTCCTTAACTGGATGAACTGTAGTTCGAGAAAGGTTTCAGAAGATCAAGTTACAATCTGTTCAAACTGTATGTGGGACAACTGTGGCCGCGCGGGCCATCAAGAGACATCTAGCGTTTTTGTTTTTGTTTTTGCTTCCTACTTAAAAGGGACAAAGAAGGGGGTGATATGTGTTTATTTATTCATACTCAGACTGCATTTGTGATCAAAATATACGTCTACCGTCATTAAAAGAACATTTAACTGCTTAGAAGATGAAAGACCAAAGGGCTAATAAGAGTGGCCCGTGACCATCATTTTCTTGGTGACTTGTCTGCCAGCTTTATTGTTGTTTTTGAGTGTGTGCAAATATTCAGATAGGAAGCTCCTGACTACACTCTTTCATTTAAAATTGTAGAGTTCTTTTTATACTGAACATACTTCACATAATGCTTGTTTTTTTATCAGACCCTCATATTACTTTATATGAATTACATAATTATGCAATCTGCATGAATCATTTAACAGTAAAAGACTTATGGATTGGAACACTCCTAAATAGTCATTCTTTGTGGGGGCTGGAGAGATGGCTCAGCTGTTAAGAACACTGGCTGCTCTTCCAGAGGACCCGGGTTCGATTCCCAGCACCCAAATGGCAGCTCACAACTGTCTATAAGTCCAGTTCCAGAGGATCCGACACCCTCCCGCAGATGCATATAGGCAAAACACCAATTCACATAAAATAAATAAATAAATATTTTAAAATATTCATTTTTTGCTTTGAAAGTAAGATATGATATGTCTTCATTTTGAAGATACTGAATATAAAACTCTTTTAATTAAAAAAAATTATGGCCCTACCAACATCTATTATGGAGGCAGGGAGACACCTATGAGGCCCCGCTCCTCCCTGAGGAGACAGGCAGTTGGTGGTCACTGGGGATGAGACATTTTCTTCAACTGTGCAGTACCTGGTAAGGTGCCTGTCCTCCTATAAAAAGCTTCTCACTGGTTCCTGTAGGGAACCCCAATGAAACTCACTGGGCCACCAAATAGTTTTCACAGATGTGAAAATAGAATGGGAACTAGTAGGGAAGGAGCAGGGGATCAGCAGGAGGGGGAGGACAAGGGGGTGACAGGAAATGTGACTATGATCAAAGCACATGATAGATGTGAGTGGGAATATAATGAAACCCATCACTGCGTATACTTTATATATGCTAATAATTTTTATTCTAGGTATTTTGTTTATACTATACTACACCATACCACACCATACCAATTTCTCTTTGTCATTATCAAATACTCTCTTTGTTGAGTAAAATTTAATTCCCATCCCTCGCAACCTTTCATGCATCCTGACTTTGGGAAAAGGATTTAGGATCCAGTCAATGCCAGTGTTTAAATGGAAGTTAGCTGAGCCATATTGTCCAAGTTAAAATTTACAAATTTAATTTAATTTACAAATTTAATTTGATTTACAAATTTAAGTCACAAACAATGAAGATGTTATTGAAAGACAGCCACCTGGATAAGCTGGGCTTGGAAAGGGGTGCAGCCAGTCCTTCCCAATTCAGATTTGTACTCCAGACGCTGGTCTCTAAACAGAGCATCTCTCTAACACACCGTCCACCTTGATTCATAAAAACCTCCTTTTCCACCTTCAAATTACTCCAAGGCCTATTTTCCCATAGAATTCTGAGGGTTTTGCAACTTGCTTGTGAAGCTTAGCTGTTTAGGAATTTGTTCTAGAACTCTGAAATGTCTTCAATTTATAAATCTGTTGCCCTGGTGATAGATTCTTTCAAACTTCTAAGTCTGCTGTATGTAATCTGTCTTATAGGCTGCCATTTGAATTTCTCTTGGCTTTATTAAGAAGTAATGGGGAGCCTGTGTACCCTTTAATATAGTCCCCCAGTAGTGGCTCTAACATAACTGTTATATAATTTCACAACAAAGACATCACCATTATAAAGGTAAGATATAGAATATTCCAAAAGAAATCCTTTCTATAGTCACATTTATTTCCTCTCTGCCTCCATACACAACCACTAATCTGTTCTCTGTTTCTTAATTGTACTAATTCAAGAATGTTATGAATATAGAATCATGGAGCCTAAAGTATTTGATAGTAGTCTATTTTTACTTAGCATAATTCTCAAAAATTCAAAAAAGTGACTTAATGTGTCAATGATTTGTTCCCTTTCACTGCTGACCATTGCTCCATGATTTACGTAGGAGTTGGTGAACATCTGATTGTTTCCAAGTTCAAGCTATAAATAAGGCTTCTGTGAACATGAGTTCTCAGACTTTTCTTCCTAACATATAACTCTTAATTTCTGTAGGATAAGTACCCAAGAATTCAGTTACTGGCAGGTACAGATCTAGTTTCTGTCTTTCATTTTTTAAAAAGAAACTATTCATCTTTTTGGAGGAGTGACTATAACATTTTCCACTATATTTTCCTCCACAATCCACTGTTTTTAGTTTCATTCTATTTTAAAATCTTGATGAGACCTAGGCCATTATTCATTTAAAGTTCTGCCTGTGAATGTCCAGTTGCCCCCAACACAGTCAGAAAGGTCTCTCCTCTCCATTACATTCTTTCTGCATCATTACCAACCATTTCATTGTACCTGTAGGACGACTGCTGGCATGGTTTTTTCTTACCACTTTATTTATTAGACTTATTCATTTTACTTTTTGTTTGAGAGTTTGCCTTCATGTTTTTATGTGTACCATGTGTGTGCTTGGTGCTCAGAGAGCTCAGAAGAGGGCATCGGATCCCCAAGAACTGGAGTAAAGCACCATGTGGGTGCTGGGCATCAAACTCCGGTCCTCTGCAAGAGTGGCCAGTGCTCTTCACCCCTAAGGTATCTCCCCATCCCCACTGGGATGTTGATTATCTCCCACTGATCTATGTATCTGCTGCTCCTCCGCAATCATACTCTCTTGATTCTTTATTACATAATACAAAGTAATTGTTCCTACGTTGTTCCTTTTAAAGATTGTTTTCAAATATTCCGGGGTCTTTGTCTTTCTACATACGTTTCTGGAGTGATATTTTCTCTACAAAAGCTACAGTTTAGACAGAATTTACATGATGTCTCTGGAGCAGCTTGAAGAGAACTGACAACGTGACTATGTTGACCTCGCCAGTCAGGAGGACAGTAGTTCTCTATTTATTTATATGTTCAGTGTCCTTTACCATCACTTGTCATTTTTACTATATTTTATACATGCTTTTGATATATTTACAAGTGTTGTATCTTTTCTGAGTTATGTTATTGTATAACATATTAATTGTATTAATTGTTTCTGGGTGTTTTTGTTAGTATATAAAAATACTATTATTTTATTTTATTTTATTTTTTTGCGCAATTGAATCTATTTTCATCAGCTTTCCTGAACTCAGTTACTAGTTTCCTGGTTTTTTCTTTTGTAGGCTACCTGATGATTTCTATGTAGACAATTGTGTCATCTGAAGATGCAATTTGTTTCCTCCTTTCTATTCTGCATGACTTTTATTTCCTTTGTTTGCCATAGTGTAATGACCAAAATTTCTTGCTCTACTGAATGAGAACTATCAGCAAACACTTTGCCTTGTTTCTGATCCTTGAGGGCAAACAGCCTTTCACTGTTCAATATAATGTAATATGCGAGCTTTTGGAGAAAACTACCTTTTATTACAAGTTTGTTCAGAGTTTTATATAATGGCTGGGTATTGAATTTTCTGAAAAGCTTCCCCCATATCATTCTGCATTGTTTCATTCCTATAATATGTTGACACACATTTCTTTAATACTCATAGGACTATTCCGGCTGTCTGCTTTATCATGATTGAGTAGGGAGTTGTTGCTCCATTCTGTGCTGTGGCCTTCATTTCTTCTATACCTTTTGGTCAGTGACTGACCACATACATGACAGTGATCTTAAGATCATATTACCGCCGGGCGGTGGTGGCACACGCCTTTAATCCCAGCACTCGGGAGGCAGAGGCAGGTGGATCTCTGTGAGTTCGAGGCCAGCCTGGTCTCCAAAGCGAGTTCCAGGAAAGGCGCAAAACTACACAGAGAAACCCTGTCTCGAAAACAAACCAAAAAAAAAAAAAAAAAAAAGATCATATTACCTAGTGATAGCATAACAGTCTTAAGTTTTTGTGTGGCTTTTGCACACTAAAATTGCACTCCCCAGAATGTATAACCTTCATTAAATGGGATGTAACTGAGTATCTTTAACTTCTCAAGATGGGCCGGGAGGAGGTGGTGGACTGTATGAGCTCTAGAATAAAATCCTGACACCCCTAGGTAGTTCATCCAAAGTCCGCTTCAGTGTCCTCACCTGCAATTAAAACCCATAGGAATTCCCTCTTGTGAGCATCCAATCAAAACAGTGCTCACAACAGCTTACAATGGTGCCAGCGTTATGGTATAATCTCACTAGATGTCTTTTCCAGGGCCTGCTGCACAGTAGGTACACAGGTACCATGAACAGTGTCAACTGAATCCCAGCTAACAGTGGGGAGACTGGTACCCAATCCATGCCTTCTAACTTGGAATCTCGGCCTCCTGTGACAGCGATACAGTACAGAAGCCATGCCCTTCCTTCTAACATAAGCACAGACTGTGGAGTCAACCAGAGTCTTTGTGCTATTTCTAGATGCATGAGTTAGTATGAAGATGTGAACATGAAACATTAACATCTCCAGGACATCTTAATGGCTTGCTGGGACAGCCAGTGTGATTAGTCAGTAATGTCCTAAAGAACTGAGGACTTCAGACTTCCCAGTGATTACTACATTCTGTTGCATGGAGTCCAAAAAATTCTCACAGCAGACCTACTCCCTATGAAAGAGAATGAGCATGAAATGTCAATGGAGTCAGTATCAGTTGATGATTAAATACTGTGAGAAAAAGCACTGGTGCTTCCTTAGGGCTTAGAAACTTTCCCTATGAGCATGGTTCTTCCCTTCCCAATGCAAATGTGAGATAGATCAAAATTTTCCCTCTCATTACCTTTCATCTAGATATTTCTTTCTTGCTTGATCTCTATTCCAAGCCACACAATCCTGTTCTATTTCTGGAATACTTGTTGCTGTTAGCTTGACAATGCATATAAACAAGAGAAATCCAAATAGTGAACTTGAAGTATAAATGGGCAATTGAGATGAGCAAATGGCCTTTTCAAAAGTTCCTATCACGGAAGATGAGCTCAAACTCCACACTTCTGGTCTGTGTTTTACTAGTTATATGGCTTCTTATAAAAATAGCAAGGCAAAAACATTGACTTGAACTGTAGGACTTGCTAAAGTCAGTGGGACATTTATATTGCTCTATAAATTTATAATATAACCCTAAAATTGACCGACAATGAATGCATGCATGCATATTGAAGAATATCAGTAAATATTAATTAACTCTAATAGAAGTGCCAACAATTTTTAAAGGATATATCCATCTACTTACAGTTTTCCCTTTTTGATTTGTATTTTCTAGTCCTAAGGGCTTATCAGGTATTGTTATCACATCTGAAAAAGAATGCAAAAAAAAAACCCACCAAGGTCATATAAATTGGATGGCACTTGTAACATTTGGGAAGTAGGCTTTATAAATACATCTCTTGGCCATGAATGAAAACACAGTGGCCAAAAGTCCAGGACTTGGACTCCATGAGTTTGTACAACTAACCATTTAATTCAGTAAGTAAGCCTGCCTCTTCTAGCCTTGCTTTGCTAATCTGTCAAGGGAGAAGTGTTTTAAGACCTAATGTTTAAAACATCTAACACTGTCCAGCATATAGGAAGCATGAAAGTGATGTGAACGCCGTCGATACCCCTAACCATCACTAGTGCCCTCTTCACTCTGATCTCTGGATACATCCATGCCCTTGAGTCTTCACCTAGTAACTCTATGATTTTCCCTATCACTGTTGGAATGTCTGTGGTAAGAAATAGAAGTTACATGTCACCATGCTCTGTACATTTCATGCATATAAGGTTAATTTAGGTTATAGTTATAATGCTTATGTTAAGTATTACCACTTTTAACTCTGGCTCTTGATGGCAGTTCAAAAAATAGTAATTCAACCTATCATTGTTACACTCCTAGTTTCTGTTTGTTGAGGGGTGGGTGTTAAATACTAGGTACAATATACAAAGCTGTGCTTCATGGCTTGTTGAAAAGGTGGCTTATACACATTCTTTGGAGCTGTGTCCTGTTCTCTGATAGACATTGGGTAATTTTCCATTGTTACTTTGCTATCCATACTATATTCTAGATAACTTTCATGAATAATTATGTATTTCCTTAATAATTCAATTTGTGATACTAGAGAAGTATCTTTTGCAGAAGCCAAGAAAATTATAAAGTGGGGAGTGGAATGAAAATAATTTCAATGAATTGTAGTGCTTGGCCATAATGTATGTGCACAAATACCCAGACTCAGAAGTCTCAGTGAAAGGTGTTTAAAAGTAACTGGGTAGCCTGGCACAGTGGTGCATACCTTTAATCCCAGCACTTGGAAGGTAGAGGCTGGTGGATCTCTGTGAGGTCAAGGCCAGCCTGGGCTACATAATGAGTATCAGGACAGCCAGTGCTGTCCCGTTGAGAGATCCTGTCTCAGAAGAAGGAGGAGGAGGAGGAGGAGGAGGAGGAGGAAGAAGAAGGAAGAAGAAGAAGAAGAAGAAGAAGAAGAAGAAGAAGAAGAAGAAGAAGAAGAAGAAGAAGAAGAAGAAGAAGGAAGAAGAAGAAGAAGAAGAAGAAGAAGAAGAAGAAGAAGAAGAAGAAGAAGAAGAAGAAGAAGAAGAAGAAAAGAAGAAGAAACGAAAGTAATTGCCTAGCTCCACACTTGTAATTTATCTACACATGATGGTAATTGAAGGAAACTGATAAGGGTACCCTGTGAACTTTACTAAATAAATCCTTTAATGCACCGTATTTTATTTTATATAATATAAATATGCCATGCATATCTGTATATAATTTATTAGGTTAATTATAGAAGATTGGTTTGCATGAACAAATTGAAATACAATGCAAGGTATAGCAAAACCACTTTTTTGTTGTTGTTTTGGTTTGGTTTTTGAGACAAGATCTTTCTATACAGCCTTGACTGTCCTGGAACTTGCTGTGTAGACCAGGGTGGCCTGGAACTTATAGAGATCTGCCTGCCTCTGCCTCTTGAGTACTGGGAACCATGTCTGGTACAACCACTTTATTTTTAATTTTTATTTTTTGGGGGATTTTTGAGACAAGGTCTCATGTAAGCCAAGGCTAGCCTCCATTTAGCTTCATAGCTGAGGACACTTCTGAACCACTGATCTTCCTGCCTCTACCTCACCCAGCTGTACCTGGACTACCACACCCAGCTATTAAAGCCACTTTTAATTAGAAATCCTATTTATGTAGGGTGGTGGTGTTGTTGAGACCAGTTTTCATGTAGCCCAGGCTGGCCTCAAACTTGCTCTGTAACGAAGCTGACCTTGAACTTCTGATTCTCCTGCTTCCACCTTCCAAGGGCTGTGATTACAAGTGTGCTGAAGATGAATTGCTGAGGGTTTCCTGCATGCTCAGTAAGCCTCCTACCAAGTGACAACACCCCCAGCCTCAGTGGCCTCAGTAAGCCCCCTACCACGTGACAACACCCCCAGCCTCAGTGGCCTCACCTGTAAGACAGAACGTCATTGTCATGGGTGTTAGTAGATAAGATGGAGTGTTTACAGAGTTCTGGGGACCGACTAAGGCAGTTTAAGGCAACAGAAAGTTATCTTAGCGGATAGCTCCATGCTTTGATTGTTTGAGGCAGAATTTCACTAGGTAGCCTAGGCTAGCCTGAAACTCGCCATGTAACCAAATCTGAACTCATAATCCTTCTGCCTTTGCCACCTGCCTGGATTACAGGCTCATGTCACCATCTCCAGCCTGCTCTTTCATTGTAGAATGGGGAAACTGAGGGGATGGGGCTGTAGCTCAGTGACAGAGCACTGACTTAGCATGCAGGAGGCCCTGGGTTTGCTCTCCATATACATGGAAAATTGAAGCAATTACAAGACAATGACTTGAGGTCACAGTCACAGTCACAGTGGCAGACCTGAGCTAAGACCTACTTCATAACCTCATTTTAGACGAAGAATAACTTCTCATTTCTGACACATAGTTGAAAACAATAGAACATGAAATCTGTTTTCACCAGTTTACTCCAAAAGGCCTTCTCTAGAGGTTCTCGGGGCATCCAGGAGTTTTGTGCTACTAGAACAGAATACTCAAGGCTGGATACATTATCAGGAACAGAAATGTATTTCTTAGTTTTAGAAGCCAATAATTCCAAGATCAAAGGACCGGCACCTGGTGGGGCTTTCTTACCGAATCACTTCATGGCAGGAAGCAGACAAACGAGAGGGGGCCAGGCTCACGCTACTAAAACAAAGCCATGCCCGCAACAAAGCCCACTCTTGGAATAACAGTATTAACTCATTCACCCTATTCTCATGGCAGAAGAACCTCTCATTAGGGTCCATCTCCCAACATTTCTATCTTGGGAATAATGCTTCCAACATATGCTTTCTGTGAAACATAGTAAAGCCATAGCATTCTACTCCCGGCCATCAAAATTCAGACATTTTTACATGAAAAATACATTTATTCTATCCAGTAGCCCCAAAGTCTTCATTTCTTTTGGCCATTGTGCTGGTTTGAAAGAGAATGGCCCCCAAAAGGAGTGGCACATTAGGAGGTGTGGCTTTGTTGGAGAAGGTGTGGTCCTGTTGGAGGAAGTGTGTCACTATGGAGGTGGGCTTTGAGGGTTCATATGTGCTCAAGCCATGCCCAGTGAGACAGTCTACTTCCTGTTGCCTGCATACCAGCATGTACCAGCTACCTCTCCAGCACCAGGTCTGCCTGCATACTGCCATGTCCCTCCATGATGATAATGGACGGAACCTCTGAACTGTAAGCGAGCCACCACAATTAACTGTTTTCTTTGTTAAGAGTTGTTGTGGTCCTGGTGTCTCTTCACAGCAAGAGAAACCCTATAACAGCCATCATCTCAAAAGTCTAAAGTCCAAGGTCTTATCTACATCAGACTTGGGTGAGATTAAGAACATGATTCATTCCGTGGCAAATTTCCCTGTAGCTGTTAGCCTGTGAAACAAGTTACCTGCTTCCAAAACAAAATGGTGGCCCAAGACTGTGATCATGAGTCTCCAGTCCAAGAAGAAAAAGCATCAAATACTAAGGCTCCAGAAGAATCTTCTTCGACTTCATGCCCCATTCTCTGGGCACTCTGGGGTGAGCGTTGGGACTCCATGGCCTGTCTTCAGCCTCTGTATCCGCATTCCTAGGCTCTTGTCTGCCATTCCTGCTGATCTTGCATGCTGGCAGCTATAAGGGTTTCTAGTTCTTGCCCTAAGTGGGATCTCGGCAATGTTGCTGCCATTGGGACAAGACCCTACCTGGACTTCCCCCCTCCCTCACCCCGGGTACCTTGCCAACTGTGTGTACCTGCATAATTAGCATATATGGCTCCTACAGAGTATGACTTTGACCTTCTCATGCAGTGGCATAGACCATACTCAGGATGGCTGAATCATGACTGGAGTGACTGAGGAGCCTTGTGGCAGATGGGGGAAGCAGGTATTTGTGGTGACAAAGGGAAGCAAATGCTGAGATTCTGCAAACTCTTCTCTGGAAACCCTGCTCTCAAGGTCCTCCAAACTCTCTGGAATGCCTTTGGAGTTCTCATCCCCATTATCTTGATGAAGAGAGAGTTCCTTTCTGTTCGTTACAGTCTCCTTTGCTCCCCAAACATGCCTTTTCATTCTAACATGATCAGATAATAAATGTTCTACATCTTGCCAGCCTGCTTCCCTTTTGACTATAAATTCTTTCTTTAAATCATTCTCTTCTTTAGCATTTTGCTATATTCATGCAGCTAAAAGTACTCATGCATTGACTTCAGTTTTTTGACTTAGAAATTTGTCAGATATCCTGGTTACTAGTTCTTAAATTTTGCTCTCTGCAAAGCCCTTGGGCCTCAACATGACTCAGCCAAGGTCTCTCCCCTTCATAGTGTGTGAGCTTTTCTCTAGTTTCTACTGTCTTGTTTTCTATTTTCATAGGAAACTTCTTCAGAATCACCTTTATCAGGCAGGCTGAGCAAGTCCTGAGGAGCATGCCAGTGAGCAGCACTCCTCCATGGCATCTGCTATAGTTCCATGATGATGAACTAAAAATTATAAAATGAATTAAACCCCTTCCTTCCCAAGTTATTTATGGTCATGATGTTTTATCACAGCAATAGCAACTTCAACTCTGACAACTTGTTAATCACATTTTGACTTGATTCTTTTCTCCACAAGCCCTTAAATGAAGGCTGTTCTTTGCACCCCACAAATGTACAAAGAGATGTAATCATTTGCTCATCTCCTGTCTGTAGCATGCACTACAGCTATCTTGTTATTTTATCTTCATTTTGACTAACTGCTGTTGTCTCTTCTGAAGGAATGTGTAGTCACTGTGCAACTCTGGCTGTTCCAGTCGTTAGAAGATTTCCAGGTACCACTTTAACATACACTGTGGTGGCTACCTTGATTCCTTGGGAATCTCCCATTTCCTTCAACCCACGTAATTCCTCAGAGGGGCTCTGGAACTCTAATTCACCAATACTGTATGATCTTATTTTTCTGTGTTTATTTTATTTGTTAGATATTTTTATTATTGCCTTTTGGTTTACAGACATATTGACTGTGTCTTCATAATGATATCGCTGAGAAAAGAAGCCTTTTGAAGTAGGAAAATGTGTTCATAGGGGATCTGTAAGGCAGACAAAAGCTTCACAAACAGCTAAGTGTAGTAAGTGACTTCCTAATTCCATTGAAACGTATGGTCAATGAAAACTATTCAGGACTCCCACTTTTAAGCTTCTGTATTTTGTTTAAATTTCCCATGGTTACTCTGAGACTGTGTTTTTATAATGAGGAGAAAATACTCTAATTTACATCTTGAAGGAAATTATGATAATCATTATTTTATGAGAGTTAGTGTTCCAAACTTCGATGACCCAATATTTGAAAATTATAATAATTTATAAATAATAACTTACCTGAAAAATGAGGAAATTTTTCCTTTTTATGCTTAACCTAAAATAAAAATGAACAGAGAAAGTTGATAGAAAAATGAACAAATATCAATATAAATTAAAAACAGCATTATTGATGGTAATAAATAAAATTGTTAACATTTGGCTCTATGTCATATTAAAACAATTTAACCAGTGCAATTATGGATTGTAACACAGATTCCTGGCTGAAGCATTGTATAAATGGGCTGCTAAGTAGCAAATGCTTCGTATTAAAAGAAAATAAATGTTATTACATTTATTACTACCTATTTTCATTTTTCCAATTCTCAGGAAGGAAAAATAATAATTTAAAGAATAAATAAAAACAAACCAAATAGGAAATAAAATGTATATCAAAAAATGCTTAAAGAATTGATCCCTCCACTGAATGAAATGAAACAGTCGAACCCTGATGTATGACCGATTTCAGATTCTAAATAACCCAAAACTTACATCAAATAAGGGAGTGCTTATATAAGAGAGAGGAGTTTTTCTTGAAAAGGCAACTTTAATATTTCAGGAAATCTTGACTACAAAATTAATTAAAAATGGGAACAGTCTTTGCAAAATCACTCTTTTTTTTTTTTTTGGTTTTTCGAGACAGGGTTTCTCCGTGTAGCTTTGCGCCTTTCCTGGAACTCACTTGGTAGCCCAGGCTGGCCTTGAACTCACAGAGATCCTCCTGGCTCTGCCTCCCAAGTGCTGGGATTAAAGGCGTATGCCACCACCGCCCGGCACAAAATCACTTTCAATCAGCCAGTAAACATATCCTTCAACAGTCAATAATAGCTCTTGAAGGAGGAGAATTGATTCCTAGAGTTAAAGTACCCAACTTTTAACAAAAAGTTACAAAGTATATATGAAATATGGCTTATTCAAAAAAAGAGTAAATAGATAAAATAATAAGTGACAAAGAACTATGAAATATAACCTACAAGAAAAAATAGAAAACACTTTAGAAGAAGCCCAGGTTTTGAACTTAGTAGGCATGTGTTTTATGCTTTCCTAAATATGCCCAGAAATATAAAAAGAACCAGGATCTCAGAAGGCAGAGTAGTGACACTCACTACTCTCCAGTAAAAACTGGGGGCCAGAGAACACAAGTCATCTCAGAAAGAAAAGAAATATTGACCAGTATTATATTTTATATATATATATATATATATATATATAATTTTTTATTTTTAATTTTTTTTTTGCTAGCTTGGATTTGGTTTTATTGAGTTCTCTCTTGCTATTTCTTTAAAAAAATTAGGATTTATTTATTTTATGTATATGGTGCACTATCAGCATGCACACCTGCATGTCAGAAGAGGGCATCAGATCTTATTACAGATGGTTTGTGAGCCACCATGTGGTTTCTGGGAACAGAACCCGGGTCCTCTGGAAGAGCAGCCAGTGCTCTTATTGCTGAGCTATCTCTCCAGCCCCCTTGCTATCTCTTACGCCTTCATTACATATGCTTTTCTTCTCCTTCACATTTTGCGTTGCCTTTTTCTTTGACCCCACCTCATTCTCTTTAAAAATATACGTTTAAGTGTATGCATGTTTATCTGTGCCCTGTGTGCATGCATTTCCCACAGAGGCCAGAAGAGGACATTAGAAGGTTCTGATATGCTGATGTGGGTGCTGGGAATTGAACCCAGGTCTTCTAGAAGTGCAACAAATACTCTTAACCACTGAGCCATCTCTACAGCTCTTCATTCTCTTTTTATTTCTTAGTTATGAATATCATTAATTTTAATAATCTTTGAAATCTGGTTTACCCTATTAGTATCCTTGTTCATTTACATATACATTCATATATACCTTTCAGAGGTTGTAAATAAAGTACCCGGTTGCTTTTTTTTTTTTTTTTTTTGCTGCATTTCATTGTTTTAACTATTACTGACTGCTTTCTCTCTTCTATATGGGGCAGGAACCATCAGTCCAAGAGAAGACAAAACAACAACAAAAGAGTATGGGAAATAAGAAGACATATCTATCCATTATACCACATGCACAAACGACAATGTAGAAACACCCAAAAAGAAACTGTGAAAGCAAGCTCCTAACTCCTCGGTAACTGCAACCAGTGATAGTTGTTGAAACGCTGAACAAGGAATTTTTTTTAAAATCTACTTTTAAAAATGACCAGTTACTTCAAAGGAGACTTAAACAGATGAGTGAAGTAGGGACGTCAATTCAGGGCCTGCATACCGAAGTCAGCAACACAGACGAGAAATTTAACAACCTGGAAGAGAACTTAAGCAAAGAAATTTAAATTCTGAGAGGGGAAAAAAAAGTCAAAACAGAAATACTAGAAACAAAACACCTCAGTAAGTCAGATTCAGTTGAGTTTTGATCCCTCCAACCAATGAAGAAATCCCATTTTGTCATTCTACCTGATATAGAGGGGAGTGGCCAGACACCTCCCAGAGAAAGAATCTACTGCCAAAATCTGAATAACCTGAGATCCTGAGATCGGGGAATAACTGCTGCACGTAAGGAGCCTGAATTCAGTTTGTTCCCAGCCTTAGGGTGGGTAAAGGCTCTAGGAAAGAACCATGGAGAGCAGGAGGGTTAGGTGCTGAGAGGTCAAAGGCTATACATAGACTGCAAGAGGCTTAGCTCGGAAAGGGGAGTGCCTAGAGAAAGACAGCCCCTCCTCAGAGGCTAGGAGCAGGTAGTATCACCGAGGATGAGGATAGCCCTGGTTTTGACTCTGAGCCTGAGGCCAGTGGTGGAATAATATCTGGATCAACTTACCTGTTATTCACTGCTGAGGCTGCAGGCATGTACTTGATACCCACAGCTACATCCACAAGGCAGGTGATTGGTACTTAGGACAGCCTCTGTCTTTACTATCTCCATGCTGTTATTGCTTCCCTTACTCCCAATGCACTTGGGAGACACTTGCCAGTTAAAACGTTAGCCACCCCAGGAATGATTATCTGGGGAGTCTTGGGAGGATCAGAGAACCTGCCCAGGCCACAGACAGAAGAACTAAATGTGTCCACCAAGGCCCCGGGTATACAAAGAAACTCTACCAAGTTAAGACAGTTCTGGTGAACGGTGGTTACTTGTTCAGTCCATACTCAGCAACAGCATAAACTATAGAAGAGACACATGAATGGAGTCCAGACATTCAACTGAGCCCCAGCCAGAGCCTGTGTAATTGGCAATCTCCAAGTCTTGAACACACAGAAAGCTATTCTGATACCACATCCTTTTGTCTCTGACATTTTTGCTATTTGTTTTCTGAAACAGGTCTGTCTATGTAGCTTTAGCTAGCCTGGTACTCACTTATGTAGCCCAGGCTAGCCTTGAATTCACAGAGATCTGTCTGCCTTTGCCTCCCAAGTGCTGGCATTAAAGGTTGTGCCATCATTCCAGGCCCTTCTCTGACTCTTTTGACCCCTCCCACTTTTATTATTTTACTGCATTTTTAGCAGTATTTTACTTGTGGGTTGTTTGGGTTTTTTTTTTTTAGTTTCTTTCTTTCTTGTCTACTGTTTCCTCCTCCACCACTCTGCATTTAGTAATATTTTTGTTTTCTCTTTCTGCTTCTTTAACAGCCTGATATTTATTCCTGTCTTATATTTGTCTAACTTTGCTTTTGACTTTTTTAATTTTTCTAATTTTTTAAAAAATTTTTCTAATCCTTTGCTCTCCCCCATCTCATTCTTCTCCATCTTTCTCTTTTTCTTTCATCTTGCTTCTCTTCCTCTCCTTCACTATCTCCTTCTATCTCATTCATTTATTGTTTCCACACTTAACATAAACAATTTTGAACTTGAGAGTACCAACTATAGTAGTTTGCCATTTTCAATTCTGTGGCCATTGATGCTTTATTGGGGGCTTTAATTGATTTTAAGTGCTTTTTTTTGTTTTGTTTTGTTTTGAGACAGGGT
>CABHPH010138490.1:1076-15517 GCA_902168325.1 Peromyscus nudipes | reverse complement strand
AATATCGTTGAGTGTTAGAGTACACTGACCATACGGTGGCAATAGGCTGTGCACTTAATCCAAAACATACGGCCAAGTAGGGTGGGAGGTGGAGCAGGGCGTGGTGGGAAGCTGAGCTTGCGGTCCCCCTGCTGCTGCGGGGCAAGGTTTCCCTGGACCAGTGTCCCCTCCGCGGCTTCACCATGGCTGGCCCTGGCCCCGGAGCGGCGCTCGAGTCCCCCCGACAGCTCCTGGGCCGCGTGCGCTTCCTGTCCGAGGCGGCGCGGAGCCTCCGGGCCGGGCTGCCGCTGCCCGCGGCGCTGGCTTTCGTGCCGCGAGAGGTGCTCTACAAGCTTTACAAGGACCCAGCGGGACCGTCGCGCGTGCTGCTGCCTGTGTGGGAGGCAGAGGGCCTGGGGCTGCGTGTAGGTGCCGCGGGCCCTGGCCCCGGCACCGGCTCGGGACCGCTGCGCGCCGCCCGCGACAGTATTGAGCTCCGGCGTGGCGCCTGTGTGCGCACCACCGGCGAGGAGCTGTGCAACGGCCACGGCCTCTGGGTGAAGTTGACCAAGGTGCGCCCCGGTGGGCCGGGACCCAGCCAAAGCCCCCCTTGGATCCGGCCAAAGCCGTGGTTGTTCCGCCCTCTTTTCCCATAGTGAGCTGGCATTGCTTTCGGTGCTCTTTGCCCTGGGCTGGACTGGGCGAGCCACTGGGCTGCTCCCTGACGTCTGTACGCTGACGGCTGTCCCCATCTGGCATGTCCCTGCAGGAGCAGCTGGCCGAACACCTGAGTGACTGCGGACTAGACGAAGGCTGGCTTCTGGTATGTCGCCCGGCGGAGGGCGGGGCCCGCCTTGTACCCATCGACACTCCAGACCACCTGCAGCGGCAGCAGCAGCTCTTTGGCGTAGACTACCGGCCGGTGCTCAGGTCCTGCAATTGAAAGAACGCGACTTGGTGTCCAGCAGGGCAGGGGGTTTGGAAGCGGGACCCAAATCCAGACCTTGGGTTGTGTGAGATTTTGGGGTGGCAAGAACAGGCAGAGATGAGACCTGGAAGGGGTGGGATAAGGCTTCTGGAGGCTTGGAGGTAGAACTCTAGAGAGGGCTCTAGACCTTGGAGGTGGTGTCCTGTTGCCCATACCTCCCTCCTCATTTACCCGACTCTGTGCCCACAGATGGGAACAGGTGGTGGACCTTACATACTCACATCGCCTAGGGTCCAGGCCTCAGCCAGCAGAGGCCTACACGGAAGCGATACAAAGATTACTGTGAGTTATCTGGAGAGGGGTGGAAGTGGAGGGAGCAGGGCCTGAACCCAGCCTAATTAGGGGTTTGGGGTTGCTTAGCTATGTGCCCCCAACATGGACATATGAGTGCGACGAGGACCTGATCCACTTCTTATATGACCACCTGGGCAAAGAAGATGAGAACCTGGGTAGTGTGAAGCAGTATGTGGAAAGCATAGATGTTTCCTCCTACACGGTGGGTGCTGAGACTCCTCCTGTGGCTAGATACAGCCACATTCCTCAATGCTAGGTCCAGAACTCCCATTGCCAAACCGGGGCCAAACCATCGTCCCCACAAGCCACACTTCCGTCCCTCTCCTCTTGGAACCCAGACACCCTTCCCTACCCCACACCCACCCCAGCTCAAACACTCGCCCAGTGCAAATGTGACTCCACCTTTCTGCCCCTAGGAGGAGTTCAATGTGTCCTGCCTGACGGATAGCAATGCAGACACCTACTGGGAGAGCGATGGGTCCCAGTGCCAACACTGGGTACGGCTTACCATGAAGAAAGGCACAATTGTCAAGTGAGTAGGCTCTGGGCCGGACAGGGTGGGTGAGCCATGTGCTCTGGGCGCCTAGAGACTTGCTCAGACACATTCTCTGAACCTTCAGGAAGCTGCTACTCACGGTGGATACCACAGATGACAACTTCATGCCTAAGCGGGTAGTGGTCTATGGGGGTGAAGGGGACAACCTGAAGAAGCTGAGTGACGTGAGCATTGATGAGTGAGCAAGCGGTCCTGGGGTGGGAAGTGGGGTATGGTCTTAACAATGGGGCCAAGCTCAGCTTGAATGCAACCCCAGAAGTTCCTGAGGGCCTAAGGCAGCAAGTATCTGAACTGCTTTATACCTGTCTCCTAGGACCCTGATTGGGGATGTCTGTGTCTTGGAGGACATGACTGTCCACCTTCCAATCATCGAGATCCGAATCGTTGAGTGTCGAGGTAGGGCTTAAGGCTATAAGGAATCCCAGGATGTGTTGGGGGCAAGCTGACGACTGTATGGAGAGAAGGGAATTGGCTTGGAGTTAGGGTAAAGCTATGGGCCCGAGATGGGTATAAGCCAACCTTAAAGCCATAGGGATAGTTAAGCTCATCTAGAAAAGGAACTTGTGTGAGGATCCACAGGCATCCCAACAGCATAGAGGCGAAATGAATATATAAATATCAGAATCGTGTGATAGAATCTCAGAAGCCTCTAGTAGCTAGCTGACAGAATGCCAACCTTTAAGGAGCCATTCCCAGGTCTGAGAGCCAGGAAAGCTGCAGTCACCGGAAATGACCACACTCCGACCCCTTCCCTCAGATGACGGGATTGATGTTCGTCTTCGAGGGGTCAAGATCAAGTCCTCGAGACAGCGGGAGCTAGGCTTGAATGCAGACCTGTTCCAGCCAGCCAGTCTGGTGCGGTACCCACGCCTAGAAGGCACTGACCCAGAAGTACTGTACCGAAGAGCTGTCCTTCTGCAGAGGTAGCCGCAGTGCTGGCCCTGCATGCCTCTCTTTTCCCTAAGCCTTGGGAATCTACATGGAGGAGGCCCCAAAGTCTGGTAAAATAAACTAGTCCACGAGGCCAGAGCGTCTCCTGATCATCGCTCTGTCCCTGTGGATTAGAGACTGGGGTCTTACATCCATGCTAAATTCTTTCTGTTTATTTGTTTGGTTTGGTTTGGTTTGGAGACAGGGTTTCTCTGTGTAGCCTTGGCCATCCTGGAACTCACTTTGTAGACCAGGCTGGCCTCGAACTCACAGAGATCCACCTGTTTCTGCCTTCTAAATGCTGGGATTAAAGGGGTGCGCCACCACTGCACAGCATCCATGCTAAACTCTTTTATCTTCACCCATTACCACAGATTCATCAAGATCCTGGACAGTGTCCTGCACCACCTGGTACCTGCATGGGACCACACACTGGGCACCTTCAGTGAGATTAAAGTGAGTCTGAACCCTGAAGTACTAACCTGGCCACTGGATTCCTCCTTCCCGTTCATCTAGTTTTCATTCTTTAGCAGAAAGTTCCTGAAACCCCAAGGGCTAGACCCTTTCTGCTTCTGGAAACCAAGAACAAAGCCAGACACAAGTGATGAAAAGTTAGGGTTTGAGGGGCTAGTTCCCGCACAGGTGTGTGGAATAGACAGTAGGAGGGAGGGAAGGAACTGCACAGGTGGACAGCTATACGAAAAGTACCCACTGGGGGCTGCGGCAGCTCCACAGGACTTAAAGAAAACATACAGCTAGGTGTGAGTGTGACATGGACGAGATTGGAAAGGGGCTGACGGGAAGCATAGTCTGCGTCTCAAGAGCCTCGTGTACCAGGGTGTGAAGTAGGGACTTAGCTATGGTCAGTGGAACTATTAGAAAGCTTGTAAGAAGCCTGTGGTGGTGGCGCACGCCTTTAATACCGGCACTCGGGAGGCAGAGGCAGGTGGATCAATGTGAGTTTGAGGCCAATCTGGTCAATAGATCGAGTTCCAGGACAGCCAGGACTATACAGAGAAACCCTGTCTTGGAAAAAACCAAACCAAAACAAAACAAAAAACAAAAAACAAAAAAAAGAAAGAGAGAAACAAACAAACAAAGCTCGTAAGGTAATATTAGATTTGTGTTGCTGTTTTATAGAGTTCCCCTTTGTGGTTAGTTTAAGGAAGAAACTATAGGCAAGAACAGAATGAACTAGACTTGACTGGGATGGTAAAATTGGGTCTAAGCGTAGAGGAAAGTCCCAGGGCTAGACAAAAGCTGACTGTCCACTGAGTCTGGCCACCTTTCCTCACCAGCAAGTGAAACAGTTCCTACTGCTGTCACGCCAGCGGCCCAGCTTGGTAGCACAGTGCCTTCGTGATTCGGAAAGCAGCAAGCCCAGCTTCATGCCGCGCCTGTACATCAACCGCCGCCTTGCCATGGAACACCGTGCCTGCCCTTCTCGGGACCCTGCCTGCAAGAATGCAGTCTTCACCCAGGTCTGGCCCACCTGGATTAGACTGAGGGAGGGTCAGTAAATGGCCTAGGGGTTTAGTCCAAGAGGGACTGGAGCAAGGTCTTTGGGCAGGAATAGGGACAGCTTTTTAACATAAACCTCCCTACGGCTCCCACTTACTCCCATTTTCTCATGTCCCCCAGGTCTATGAAGGCCTCAAGCCTTCTGACAAGTATGAAAAACCCTTGGACTACAGGTACGGCATGAGGGTTAGGGACTTGCCCAGGGCCTATACATCCACACACTGCACCTCACACCTCTCACTATTACCAGTCTATAGTCTTTTCCTGGCTGGTCTCCTGGCCAGTTAGTGTGCCTGAGCTCAGCCCTAGCATAGCAGAGATCCATCCGTCCCTACTTCCAGGTGGCCCATGCGCTATGACCAGTGGTGGGAATGTAAATTCATCGCAGAAGGCATCATTGACCAAGGTGAGGCCATGACGCGGGCTCCAGTTGTTATCCTTTTAGAGCGTTAGCGCCTTCTGGGATTACCAGCTAATAGACACAGGAAGCCTGCTTGTTACCCCTTATGAAAGCCCAGCTGAAAGCTTCTGTCATTTCAGGTGGTGGCTTCCGTGACAGCCTGGCAGATATGTCAGAAGAGCTGTGCCCCAGCTCAGCTGACACCCCTGTGCCTCTGCCCTTCTTTGTGCGCACGGCGAACCAGGTGATTGTCTCCCCACCCACCACCAAATTTCCGCCACCTCTGCAAATCTCTTGAGAACCAGACGGAGCTGGAGGGGGCAGTGGAGGGATTGAATTACCTGGGCAGCCTCTGCACAGAGGAGAGGAGCATCCTTCTACATTAGGAGGGATGGTGGAGGGGGAGCAGTAGAATTCCGGTGAAGTCTTTAGGATACTTGTGGTAGGAAAATAGGGTCTACCCCATGTCCTGCTGATAGCTCTGTCTCTGGGGCAGGGCAATGGCACTGGTGAGGCCCGGGACATGTATGTGCCTAATCCCTCTTGCCGAGACTTTGCCAAGTATGAGTGGATCGGACAGCTGATGGGGGCTGCCCTTCGGGGTAAGGAGTTCCTGGTGAGTAACACAATCATCACCTATCAGCTAAGCCCAGGCCTCGAAAGAAGGGCCTGCAAACCCGGGAGACTCAGTGAGAAGACAGCTGTGTTTGTCACACAGGTATTGGCCCTGCCTGGGTTCGTGTGGAAGCAGCTGTCTGGTGAGGAGGTGAGCTGGAGCAAAGACTTCCCAGCTGTGGACTCCGTGCTGGTGAGCAGGACCTGGACCCGTGTTTCCTCTGCCCAGACCCACTGCCCCCAAGTACACATGTCCCTCTCTCTCGTTCCATCGACTCCCATGGATTCAGCTGCTGCCTTTGCTCTGATAACTCCTAAAATCCTTACCTCCAGCTCGCACTTCTCTCCTCAGCCTGGAGCCATATGTGCATCTACCTCAAGATGGTACATCTGAGGCTTGCACTCTGCACTCTTCACCTTGTCCCCAGTCCACCGCCTCCTGGGCTCCAGGCTCAGAATTGCACCCCCAGCCCCCTTTGCCCATGCCAAAGTCAGCAGGGTCTTTTTGTGTTTATTCTGGCTTTTGCCTTTATTTTTTTAGCATATTTGTGTGTGTGTGTGTGTGTGTGTGTGTGTGTGTGTATAGGTAGGTAGGTGGGTGCACCATGGTGCATATGTAGAGGTCAGAGGACAACTTTTGGGAATTGGATCTCTTTCCCCCATGAGATCCTGGGAGTTGGACTCAGGTCATGAGACTTGGTGGCAGGTGCTTTTATGCATGGAACCATCTTGCTGGCCCTGTTTTTGCTCTTTGCAGTAGGGTCTCGTAGTAGAGGATATGCAGTTGAGGAGGATGGCCTTGAACTTCTCATCTTCCTGCTCCACCTCCTAAATGCTGGATTGCAGGCATGTGCCAGCCACCATGGCTGGCTTAGGGTCACCTAACTCTTCTCCCCACAACATCCTGTCCAGTTTCTCCTTGGAGTTAGTGTGCTTCTCCCATCCCTGCCGTCCCCGCGGTTCAGGCCACCTTTTCTTCTGTCCCGGCTGTGTCTTGTGAAAGCTAATGCCCCGTCTCTATCCTTGTCCATCTCGTTCCACGCTGCCAGAGTCAGTTACTCACTTTCCCCGGTTAAACCATGTGATGACTGCTTTGGGCTTAGGGCAGGAGGAACTCTGTAAAGGCCTTACCTGACTCCTGTATCTCAGCCACTGACTCACCTCAGGCTCTAAGCAAAACATTCTTTAGGCCTTTTGAGTTTTCAGCTTTGTCCAAGATGTTCTCTCTCCCGACTTCCCTTGTGGCCAAGCCAATTCCCGGCTGTCCTTTGGGTCAGGCCATTTCCTGCAGGGTGCCAACCCTGACCTCCAAGGCTGGCTGGGTATTGTCTCAACGCTTTCACGGCCCTTTACTGGTCTCTGCCCTCTACATTACCCACAGGAAGACAGAGACTGTCTCCCCAGTGAAGAGCTGACACCCCTGCCTCTGTCTCCCCAACCCTCAGGTGAAGCTCCTGGAAGTGATGGAAGGGATGGACAAGGAGACATTTGAGTTCAAGTTCGGGAAGGAGCTAACATTCACCACCGTACTGAGCGATCAGCAGGTGGTGGAGCTGATTCCTGGGGGCACAGGCATCGTGGTGGGATACGAGGACCGCTCTCGCTTCATCCAGCTGGTGCAGAAGGCCCGACTGGAGGAAAGCAAGGAGCAGGTAGCAAACCGGAGCTCTGGACCTTCCCAGCCCCTTCCCTGCACAGCCAGAGAGCCCGCCGGTAGGCCACCACTACCAGTCCCCATTCTAGCTCTCACCATAACTGTGCCCCTCATTCCTGCTGACCAGTGAGTAGAGATGTGCCCAGTGTGTGCTGAAAGGGGCGTCCTCTTTCCCAGCCGGGCTTTCCCCTCCTCCCTAGGTGGCAGCCATGCAGGCAGGTCTGCTGAAGGTGGTACCACAGGCTGTGCTGGACCTGCTGACCTGGCAGGAGCTAGAAAAGAAGGTGTGTGGGGACCCGGAGGTCACTGTGGATGCTCTGCGCAAGCTCAGTGAGTCCTGGGTGATGGGGCGGTGAAGCCGGAGGGTCGAGACTTAAGGACTAGCAGAATGAGACCTAAGAATGGATTCTTACCTTGGCCCCTGCAGCTCGGTTTGAGGACTTTGAACCATCTGACACGCGAGTGCAGTACTTCTGGGAGGCTCTGAACAATTTCACCAACGGTCAGTAGAGGGCAGAGTGCCGCTTGCATTGCCTCGGGACCCGCTGGTGGGCTGGAGAGGCGGGAGAGAAGTTGTAGAAGCTCTGTCACCATCAGTGCAAGAGTTAATTTTCTTCTCCTCCACCCAGAGGACCGGAGCCGCTTCCTGCGCTTTGTCACTGGCCGCAGCCGCCTCCCAGCTCGGATCTACATCTACCCAGACAAACTGGGGTGAGTGTGAGTACAGAGAAGGGCCTGAGGTGCCTTCCACCTACACACACATCCCTCTGCAGCTCCTCCTAATCTTTTGCCTCTCCAAACTCCCAGCTATGAGACCACAGATGCTCTGCCTGAGTCTTCCACCTGCTCCAGCACGCTCTTCCTCCCGCACTATGCCAGGTGAGTTTTCCTAGGTTCATGTTCGGGGGGGTGACGTCCTCGTGTGGAAGGGTGGCGGGCAGCAAAGTGCACCCCTGCCTAGCCACCTTCTTCCCCTCCTTCAGTGCCAAGGTATGCGAGGAGAAGCTCCGCTATGCCGCCTACAACTGTGTGGCCATCGACACCGACATGAGCCCCTGGGAGGAGTGAGGCTGTGCCTAAGCCCTCACCCAGGCCAATCCAGTTTGAGTCTTAGCAGAAGTGACGGGTTCCGAACACCTCAGCACAGTGGGCCCTGCGCCTGTGTACGGCTGCCGTGGGAGCCATGAGTAGACACTAGTGGTCCAGCCCCCGCAGACCCACAAGCCCTACTCCTCCTGGGGCTTGCTCTGTGAGAGGCATCTTCCACAAGCCCCGCCCGCACAAGCTGCCAGGCCTGAGCTACTTGAAGGGGGCCTCTAGCTCCCCAACCCGAGGGCTTTGATCCCATCTTTGGTTTCCTCCATTTCCCCTTCTTTTCTATCTTCAGCCATGGCTCAAAATGTTTAAAAATTGATAGGATGGTACTTCAAGCAAGGAGCCAAGGACACAGAGTGGTCATCTTCCTTGGTCACGTATCCCCAAGAATGAGGCCCCAGTTGAGTACCCCAACCCTTGCATACTTGTCTTCTTCCTCCCATAGCAGAAGTGTGTGAGCTTTGTCCTTCGAGTGGCTTAGAGTGTACGTCCACTCGCCGCTGAGTCCTTCCTCATCCCCTCTGTGTGATGCCAGCCCAACTCCTTGTCTGCTCCTTCACCCCCGAGAGCTCACACAGTCGTGGGTCCTCACGTCTTCTCAGAACTTTTAGTGTTCCCTTTTACCGTACTCTAAAATATTTAAAGCCTAGACGTTAAACTTGCTCCGAGGGCTGTGCACACCCTGAGAGCCTCCATGACCCTCCTTTAGAAGGTCTTGCACATGGGAAAATTGAATAAATTAATGAGTTCATTTCTTTAGGATGTGCTTTTGTGGTGTGATCCCTACTAAACTCATGGTGCTACTGTGTCCTGGAAGGAGCTCTGAGGCCCTTCTGGTAGCAGGGGGCATGTGCCTAATGGTAGTGGTGGGGCTTTCCCAGTAACACGTTACATCTGGAGTGCAGGCTAGGAAGGAGAGCTCAGAGCAGAGGACAGAAGGCTGACACATCCTGAGGTGAATGTGGTGATTTAGAGCTTGGAAGCCCACCGCCAGAAGCAAGTGAGCAGAAAGATGGTACATGGAGGGTAGAGCTGGGACAGCCGACTTTGACAGACTTGGAGCACCTGTCTGCCCCAGGTGCCTCATAACTAAGGCACGGAGACTCCTACCCCAAGTACTTGCACCCTCAAGCACAGTCCGTTGGACAGTTGTCTTGGTGTCCTGGTACAATGTATGGCCATTAGTTGCCTATCAAAGCAGAGCATAAGCTTTCCTAACATGTCCTCTAGAGCTCACGCTGCCATAAGAAAATTCCTTTACTACCCTCTCCACATGGCTGTGTGACTGCCCAGACCCCTCTCCCACCCTGGAACTCACACCCAACTGAGCCTCCTGGGGCAGCCCTGTCCTGCCCATGCTTTGGGTGGCCCACAGGAGACATACATGAGCACCCTCCTCCCTACCCCCCCAACCCCCAAGGAGCTGAAGCAGCAGGAATCCCAGGAGCTGCATGTCACTAAGCTCTGTTCTCAGCAAGCTCCCCCTGGCTCTGCTGAAGGAGTGCCTCCCCACTCTGTCTCCCCTGCAAGTGCTGTGGGGTGTAGTCTGTCTCTGCCGGACAGCTGTCCTTAGTAGCTCTCTAACACTATATTTTGCAGCCTGCTTTGCATTCATTTAGAAATAAAGCATGGTCCTGCCAGTGGTGGTGCACGCCTTTAATCCCAGCACTCAGGAGGCAGAAGTAGGTGGATCTCTGTGAGTTCAAGGCCAGCCTAGTCTACAGAGTGAGTTCCAGGACAGCCAAGGCTACACAGAGAAACCCTGTCTTGGGAAAAAGATAAAAAAGAAAGAAATGAAGCATGGAGTACAGGTGTCAGGCATCAAGTCTTAAGCACCATGGCTAAATGAGTTGTTTTTGCACCACAGCACACTTAACGGGAACACTGCTGCATCTCTCCCATTATGTAACAGTGTGGAGCATGCATCCTCTCCGAGATGAATTACCATACTTCCTTCTAAGTATGGACCCACTGAAACATTCGTCTCTTTGTTTAAAGCTTTATTTTATTGTTAAAATTGTGTGTACACACGTATGTCTGTAAGGAGTGTGTACATGAACGTTGGCACCTAAGGAGGCCATGAGGGCACTGGATCCCCTAGAGCTGAAGCTACAGGCGTTTGTGAGCGTCGGGTATAGGTGCTAGGTACTAACCTCAGGGCCTCTGGAGGAGCAGTGAGTACTCTTAACACTCTGTAGCCCCTGGAACACTGGATTCTTTATATGTTCCATCTAATTAAATAATCTCTGAGAAACACTTCCTCCAACCCCCACTTTCGTTGTGTTTCTGAGACAGGGTCTTGCTGTGTAACCTGAAACTCCTTATGTAGACCAGGCCGGCCATCAGCCTGCAGTAGTACGGCCTCTACCACCCACATGCTGAGAGTTCAGGCAGGCACCCCCACCACACTCAGTCTAAGGAAACCCTTTAATGTGAAGGGTTTTTGCCGTGGCCTGCTCTGGGACATCCTGTGTATTGCAACTGCTTTCCTCATGAATGGAGGTAAGAGCACCCTCATGAAGTTGCTGTGGCGACGAATGTGTGGTCTGTGACAACAGGGTCAGCACACACGGTCAGCTGTTTACAAACCTTCAGTTTTCATCTCACTTCTGTGCTGCACTTCCTTGGCCAGTTTGTTCTCTCTCTCTCTCTCTCTCTCTCTCTCTCTCTCTCTCTCTCTCTCTCTCTCTCTCTCTCCTTGTGTACACACCTTTAGTCCCAGCACTCAGGAAGCAGAAGCAGGCGAACCTCTTGAGTTCAAGGCCAGCCTGGTCTACAGAGTGAGTTCCAGGGCAGCCAGGGAAACACAGAGAAACCCTGTCTCAGAGAGAGAGAGAGAGAGAGAGACTTCACGTTTCTCATTGCTTTCATGGAGGAGAGAATTTTGAATGTTTGGTAATGTATTATTTTTAGTAATATAAACTGCTCCCTTTTTCTTCTAAATTTATTGGATAGGAAGTCATGGAGACTGAGCTGAAGGTGCTCACCACCAAGCCCAAGGACCTAAGTTCAATCCCTAATGTCCGTAATGTGGAAGGAGAGAACCAATTCCCGTATGTTGCACTTGCCCTCCCCATGTGCACTGTGTACATGTATATACATACATTCACACAAATAAATACATGCTAAAAAACAGTTTTTTGGAAAAAGAACAGTTGTAAAGGGACTGGAGATGGAGTTTAGTGGAACAAGACTTGACAGACATAAGCAAGACCTAGACAGATGTTGAAGTATAAAAGATTTCAATGAAACAAGTCTCAAGTTTAAATATCCTCTGATGGGCCAGGGACGTAGCTCAATGCAAAGTGCTTGACCAAGTGTGAGCCCTGGGTTTCCCCTGTACTGGGGTCGGGGGGGTGGGCTTCTATAAAACTCTCAAGTTCTGAGCTGGGAAGATAAATCCGTCAGTACATTAGTGAGACCTGACCCCAGAGCCCACGTGAAAAGGCGGGATGTAGTGTCTCACATTTGGTATCCCAGCACTGGCGAGGCGGAGACCAGATCTCGGAGGCTTGCTAGCCAGCCTCGCCTGATTGATGAGCTCCAGGCTAAATGAGGAACCCTGTCTCAAGGGAAAGAGCTCCTGAGGAACTACACCTAAGGTCTACCTCTGAGTGCCACATGTGAATAACACAAACACCTCATAGCACCTCAGCGGTCAGTGTGGTCTTCTTGCCCAACTTATTCCCCCTCAAATGTCACCTTTTAATAAGCTCGCTTTAGTCATCATTATTTAAACTCTTTATAATTTAGACTGCCAGCCTTGTTAGAATGTCAAGTCTACAGAGGCTGGATCCTTATCTTTTGTTCAGATATATCACATGAGCCTAAAATTGCCCTTGGGAAGGAGACTGATGTGGGGAATAATTCCAAGTAAGCATCAACTACAGGCACTGAGTAACTAGTTGTTAAATGAATAAACAAAATATGACCTCAAAACCCTATTTCCAATTAAAAAGGGAGGAACCAAAAGTCTCAAAAGTTGTTTATGATAAAAGTGGGGAAACCACCAAATTAATCAAATTCCTTCTTTAAAAACTGACCCACTGGGGCTGGAGAGATGGCTCAGCTGCTAAAGGCTAGGCTCACAACCAAAAATAAAAACTGACCCATCAGCTTAGAACACCAATGTCTTGACTTCAAAGTCACCAATGGTGGGAGTTCTCTGTGCTTGAAGAAGTCCTAATTAGTGGGGGTTGCTGCCAAACATTCATTTTATAACAGTAAACAATGCGGCATCATTTTCTCTGTGACTTATCATTAGTCCCTCGGTGATCACTAAGCTTATGTGCAAAAATTGAGTTGGAAGTACTTTAGTTCACGCAATTAGCAGCCAAAGTAGATTTTTTCTCATTTTTATCTTTCACTGAGTGCTCTAACAATAACAATTCCCCACCACACTGACAAGCCCACAGCCAAATGGAATAGATGAGTATTAGGATGTGGCCAGCAAATTCCCAAAGAGAGATCTCTAGCAGACTGTGGGAAGAATATCTGTGAGCCAAGGCCCAACTTTGGAAGGTTTCTTTTGTTTCTCACACTGCAGAGGACTTGCCCTTCTGAGCCTACCTCATGCACCTTAAGAAAGAAATGAGATGTAATCAATCACTTGTAAACAGAAAAGCATTATAAGGAACAACTCATTTCTAATAAGCATTTACAAAGTATCTCCTGTACAATTGATATATAGTAATATACACGAGCCTAGTCACTCGAGAATAATATGGACTGAATTAGAAGGCATCTTCAGGAGAGGAGTTAGCAGTTAGGCTTTTGGCCTAGTTTCCCTATCACTAAATGGGATGTTAAAGGGAAATTCAGGAGAAAAATTCAAACTAATTAAATTATTCACTTAGCACATCTTAGGTCCCGGGAAGAAAGGAACAAATAAAACACAACCTTTCTCCTCAAAGAATTTGATTTTAAAAAGACCTGAAAAGGCCTGGAGAGATGGCTCAGCAGTTAAGAGCACTGGCTGCTCTTCCAGAGGACCCAGGGTCAATTCCCAGCACCCAATGGTGGCTCACAATCATCTGTAACTCCAGTTCCAGGGGACTCAATGCCCTCTTCTGGCCTTTATGGATACCAGGTATGCATGTGGTGCACAGACATACATGTAGGCAAAACACTCATACATGAAAAATGGTTTTTTTGAGACAGGGTTTCTCTGTGTAGTACTGAGTGTCTTGGAACTTGCTCTGTAGACCAGGCTGGCCTTGAACTCGGGTACCTCTCTGTCTCTGCCTTCTGAGTGCTGTGATCAAAGGCATGCTCCACCATACCTGGCTATAAGAAATAATTAGAGAAGAAGGCTGTAGTATTTTGTGGTGAGTATCCTAAGTACTAGATGTCCTAGGAGTCAGGAGGAAGAAATCCACAATGCAACAGGGTTTTGTTGTGTTCTGACAGGCTCTCACACTGTACACACTGTAGCCCAGGCTAGCCTGAAACTCAGCATGTAACCTAGACTGGCCTAGTACTCATGGCTTTCCTGCCTCAGTCTCCTGAGTGCTGGGACTACAGGTATCAGCCACCACTTAGCAGCAATTTAATACCTCCCAGGAAGCTTTTTAGGGATGTATTAGGACAAAACCACTTTTGAAAGAATACCAAGACATCTTTTCCCTTTTTCATCACACTGATGTTTGCATTGATGGTACAAAAATCATGGTGGGTGATTATTTAGTGTGAATCAAAGCAGTGGCCCCAAACTATCCTAGCGAGCACCATATTCCTCACTGCCCAAAACCTGGCAGTAGAAATGAAATAAGGGGCTGGAGAGATGGCACAGTGGGTGAGGACACTTAATGTTCTTTCAGGGGACCTGGTTTTGGTTCCCAGCATCCATATGGTGGCTCACAACCATTTGTAACTCCAGTTCCAGGGGCTCCTATGACCTCTTCTGGTCTCCTCCAGCACCAGGCAAGCACTCGGTAAACATACATACATGCAGGCAAAACACTCATACACATAAAACTAAAATTTTTGTTTGTTTGTTTTTTAAGACAGGGTTTCTCCATTAGCCCTGGCTGTCCTGTAAAACAAAAACAAAAAAATCGTATTTATTCTTCTAGTTTCTCCTCCCTCTACTCCTCTCAGTCCCTCCCACTCACCTCCCTTCTCCCCCAGGTCCTCTTCCTCCTCTGTTTCCCTTCAGAAAAGAGCAGGCATCCCAGGGACATCACCAGAACATGGCATAACAGGTTACAATAAGACCAGGTACAAACCCTCATATCAAGGCTGGGAGGCAACCCAGCAGAAGGAAAAGGGTCCCAAGAGCAGGCAAGAGTCAGTGACATCCCCCACTCCCACTGTTGAGTCCCACAAGCACACCAAGCTACACAACCATAACACACATGCAGAGGACTTAGCTCAGACCCATACAGACTCCATGATTGTCACTTCAGCC
>CABHPH010138489.1:0-44165 GCA_902168325.1 Peromyscus nudipes | reverse complement strand
CTCACTAAGTAGCTAAGGTTGACCTTCGACTTCTGATCCTCCTGCTTCTGCTTCCTGAGTGGAAGAATTACAGACATGTGCGTCACACCCAGTTTATGTGGTGCTAAGGATTGAAGCTAGGGCCTAGTGTATGCGGGGCAAGCACAGAGAACCAGATCCCAGCCCCAACAAATTCTTACATTAGGTTAAAGCAGATGATAATAAAACCGTGATCACTACATTATAGAACGCTACCTATTATGTTTAATGGGAAAACGTCTTGTTATATATGATAATCATATATGTGTATGTGTGCACATACACTAACACCAGCGACATCTCTTTGAACAGATTTATATTCCTATTAGAAGTAACCTAGCCATTGTCAGTACTCACAATGACTATTTTTTGTTTGTTTGTTTTCGAGACAGGGTTTCACTGTGAAGCCCTGGCTGTCCTGGAACTAACTCTGTAGACCAGGCTGACCTCGAACTCACAGAGATCTGCCTGTCTCTGCCTCCTGAGTGCCGGGATTAAAGGTGTGCACCACTGTGCTCAGCCTCCTAATGACTTTATTGTGGCAAAGCAGTCCCTATATTCACTAGACAGGCTGTGCCACTGAGCTTTGTTAACTGTTGAGAGTCCCTCTTAGAAGGAGGTGGTGAGAGGGTCCCTGGACCCTCACCTGAGATCCCATTTGCTCCTTCCAGCCATTTGTATGCAGTTCTGCCCTAAGTGGATGTGGCCTTCAGTGGGTGGGTCCGGGGTGTTCTATGAAATGCTGGCGTGTATGGGGGTGGTTGGCCGAAGGGGACCCCATCTCTGTGGCTGTGGGGAAGCCATCATCCATGCTGAGAAAAGGCTTTTCACTGAAGCTGCTTTCAGATCACCCATGCTGTTATCAGGAACCTCCCCTGCTCTGGGAGCCTAGTCACCTCCTTGGCTCCCCAGTTGAACTCTGGTGGAATCCTACTTTGGTTTGCCACTGGGACTTCATAAGGAGGAGTAGACATTGTTCTGCTTCCCCGGGGAAGGAATTCTTGAGAAACATCATCAGAGAGGGTCATGGTGGGGTCTCTTCCCTCAGCTCCCAGATGCCCATTCCACTTAGGAGGCTCTTTTGTGTCCAAACCACACTCTTAGGAAAACAGCAGGCAATTTTTGCTTTTAATAATGACATGAACCTGAGGTGGGTCTTGTTAGCCCAGTACAGGAGTCTTGATGGGGATAACTGGCATTATTGTCATTAAAAAGCAGGGGACTCCTGGTTTTCTCCATAAATCAGCCATTTCAAAGCTCTGTGTGGCTTCTCATCATAGGAGGGCTTGGTGTGCTGTTGGAAGGATGACCTTGTCTGACTTCTTCAGCGGAGAAAGGAGAGAGCCAGGAGAAGTAGAAAGGGGACTTTTTTTTTTTTAAATTGTGATTACAGTTTTTGACCTTTAGCCAATATAATTATGTCTGTGGATTTTAAAATGTAGAGGAAATGACTACCAACCCTACCAGTATTATGTATCATGCCATTTGTCCTTGACAAAATGAGTTTCTGTCTGGCTGTGCGGCCACTCTGAGCCATGTACGATGGTTTGTGTCCTTGAGTCCAGCACTCTCAGCCAGTCTTTCTGCCGTGGCCCTGCTACAGGCCCTGTCACTAACTGGCTCCCTCAAGGAGCTATGCTGTCACTGGCCCTCACTCCCTCTCTTGTTTTGACCCCCTCCTCAGCCTAGTAGTGCTCACACATCCCTGACATCCCGTTGAAGGCATTCCCTTTGGGTAGAGCCTGAAAATTGTCCCTGACTTTTTCAGGCTGGAGTACCTGGTTCAAGGTCCCAGCACCTGCCTGAGGGAACCCTGTGGTGAGGAGCCCCGGATACAAACCCAGGTTAAAGGTTTCGTTCATCTCTGTCAAGCCCAGCTCATGGGACAACTCCCTTAGCCTTTCCAAGTCTAAAGAGTGTCTGTGGACTAGGGATATAAAAGCACAGAGTGGCATCGAATTAAAGGAGCTTCGCCTGGCATCCAGCACGTAGAAAGCCCTCGGGTAGTGATGTTTGCTATTGTTATTTGAAATGAATTCATCACAGGATGTGGTGAGTTCTGCAAAGGAAATCAACAGGTATCTTGACAGAGAATAAGAGTTGGGATGTGGAGTACAGTCCTTTGGACAGTCTGGTCAGGAAAGGTCTCCCATGAGCTGATATTGCCTGGTGAGGAGGCTGCTGCTGCTGCTGCTGCTGCTGCTGCTCCTTGAGGAGCTGGGGTGGAGCTTTCTGGGGAGGAATAGCAGATGCAAAGACTCAGACAGGAAGGAGCCTGATGAGAAACAGAACACGTGACCTCAGCCTGAGAGGAGGGAAGGGAAGTAGGAGAGAAGATCCTGGAGGAATTAGAGCCAACTGATGCAGGGCATGGGGTCAAGAGACAGAGTAAGTGTGAGAGACAAGCCACTTGGACCTGGGACCCAGAGTTACTCTGTGCACGTGACTTCTGGACTGCCTTGCCAGTCTGTGTGCAGGGTTAACCCTTCGCAATAAGACGTAGTTCTGTTAAGTAGAAAGTGAATTCAAGGTAGCTCAGGGAGACTTGGAAGGATCCCGAAACGAGGAACAGTCCCAAATAACACCACTAACAGTTCTCCTAAGGACACTTTTGCTGACGCTGCTGGGTGGGGGAGATGCCACTGTTATATCACAGGCAATAGAACATGGCTTCCAATCTGCCCTCACAGCCTCCTCTTAATGATGTTCCCCATTACCCAACAGCCAGCTCTGCGGGGTTCTGGCTGCCCAGTCTCCCACCTGACCTAGGCGTAGGACCAGAGGACCTAATTGGCTGAGCCTAGCTATTGCTCTGGTACAAGGAAGGCTGGGAAGTGAGTGGGCAGTGCTCTTTTGGGGCTCTAGTTTCTGAGCTGGGGACTCCCCAGGCCCAGGAAGGAAGTTCAGCTATAGGGCATCCACACACACACCCTTGGTTGTTAGAGATGTCCCAGGCCTTGACGGTCAGCCTGGAATCATTGAGGCCTCTTTAGTGTGTACTTAGTGGGTGGCAGCATCTGAGAAGAGCTTTGACTGTTTTCTTCCTGGCCAATGATAATTTAAAAAGCAGCCGTGAATTCGGAGACAACTCTCTCTCTCTGGGATGAGAGGCCAGGCGCTGTGTTTGTGCAGGTGGATGGGGAACATGTTTCCCCTGTGTTTATCACAGATCTCCATTCCTGCTGGAAATGCCCTGGCTATTGTCAGCTCTCATAATTGGTTCTTGTTACGGCTGCATGGGCTGTATTGTCTATCTTTAATTCTTCAGCAGAGTTTATTGTTTATGTATGTGGTCTCCAGGAAGCTGCATTCGGAAATCTCTGCCTCAGCAGGAAGTCTCTCTTAAAGGTACAGTGTCCTGGGAGCGGCCTGGATGGAAGCAGGTGCTGCATGGCTGGTCAGAACCTTGTTGTCCCTTGGGTAGGAGCTTAAGCCTTTTCCCAGCATCCCATTGGTTTGCTGTTTTCCAGTGTTTTGGTGATTCCTTTATGATTTTGATTTAAGGGGGTGAAAGCAGCAATTTTTATTCTTCAGATATACTCAAACACACATTTCATTTTTTTTTTAAGAAGAAGAAAAAAAAATGTACTTTACTGTTGTACAGCCGAGTGAGTGTTCTGAGCCATGTGGACAGAGTGCTTCTTCATATCTTGCTATTTTCTTAAGGGTATTTTTGGTAGACCTCCTGAGGCTAGAGGATTGCAAGTTCAAAGCCATCCTGGCTGTCTCATTAGACCCCATCACAGATAGAAATAAATGAAAAAACAAAAACAAAACCAAAAAACAAAAACAAAGCAAGGTCTCTTCTCTTTGAAAATAAGTAAAGAAATTACTTTAAAAACATTGTAAGAGAGCCCAGTGTTGGTGGCGCACGCCTTTAATCCCAGCACTCAGGAGGCAGAGCCAGGCGGATCTCTGTGAGTTCGAGGCCAGCCTGGGCTACCAAGTGAGTTCCAGGAAAAGGCGCAAAGCTACACAGAGAAACCCTGTCTCAAAAAACCAAATATATATAGTAAGAGAAAAATTTAAACCTACATAAAAATAGAATGATCTATGGCGCCCCCATAGCTTTTGCTCTGCCTGTACACACGTCAGTCGGTGTCCTGTCGTCCTCCCAGCATACTGTTGAGGATGAAGGCATCCTTCTGTGGCCTTTATACATGAGGAAATGGGTGAAGGAAGTGACGTGACTTACCAGCTCAGCCAGGCGGTATGTGGCCCCCACGCTCATCTTAATGCTGTACTCCTAGGCCAGCCAGACAGTTGTAGCTAGAGTTACAATAAGGAAGAAAGGCCTATGAGAGGGCTCAGCAGGTAAAGGCGCTTGGTCCCAAGCCTGACTGCCCAGGTTCCATACCAGAACCCACACGGAAGAAGGAGAGAACCCACTGCTCTATGTGGGTCAAGGAATAAAATATTTATAAAGAAATGTCATAATTGTTTTAAGTATAACTGAGAAGCAGAGGAGACACTTGGTAATAAAAAATGATTTTTGCTTTTGTTGCATATCTTAGCCCAGAAAATTAAAGTGTAGCGTTGTTTTTCTCACATGAGCAAGTCACTTCTTAAAATCCTCCTGGTTATTCAATGTAGGCTTCAGAAACTACCACCCCCACCCCCGTGTTCAGACTTTCCACTTGTAACTGAATTTGACAGTCTAAAGACAAATAGCAAATCTCATTTCCAAGTAAGGAAGTTCTCTGGCTGATAGTGATCAGCTCATCATTTGTGCAAAATCTTGTCTCTTCCAAAGAATTGGGCAGAGGTCAGTAACCCACAAGGGTTTCACTTTTGACTGAAGGCTAACCAAGAGGACTTGACGGTCCCTAGGAAGAGCTGCGTGAAGGGGGCTTGTGTTTGTGTAAATTGTAAATCACACGACCTTGTTTGCAGCGTCTCGAATGTGTTCCAAGGCCATTCTTCAGGCTGCTCATGGTTGCAAGGAATGTACACCTGCCAGCGCCTGTGACTCGGCCCTCGCAGGAAGACAACCTTCCTTTCTTCACATTCACTTAGTAGAGTGGTTGGTGGGGCATCTGTATTAGTTCTGTGTTGCTGTGACCACATCGGACAAAGACAACCTACGGAAGGGAAGGTTTTGGTTTTGGCTTATTGTTTCAGAGGGTTCGAGTTCCTTGTGGTAAGGAAGGTCCAGGAGAATCACTCAGTTCATGGTGGGGGGAGCACATGGTAGAGGCTGTTCATATCCTGGTGGACCAGGAAACAGAGGTACAGGAGGACTGACTGAGGTAGCTGAAGACCCACCTCATCTTAGTGGTCTATTTCCTTGGTTTAGGTTACACAACCTCCCAAAATAGATCCATACTCAAACCATGAGTCTGTGGGAGATATTTCAGATCCAAGCCATAACAGTATCAGTTGTCAAATAATGTGAGGAATTTGGTTATAAAAGTTCTGATTTGTTTAGAGAGAAAAAAATACTATACACAAATAATTGCTCAAAGCAAAACTAGCAAGAGAAGTCCAGAAGAGTAGATGGGTTGGCAGTCTGTAAGGACCCCATGCCAAAGCACCGTTTATTTTTAGTTCTTGGGTTGAAACCGTAGATGAAGACTTGTTGTTCTTGACCTTGGCTGGCCAGGTCTGTTCGCAAATTCTTCTCATCATTTTGTAATCTTGGCTGGGGCATTGAGCAGAGCTTGGTCTGAATCTCTTGAGTTAAATCAGCTGTATCCCATTGGTCCTGACTTGGGGTGGCATCTGGAGGCCTGACCCCTACTCAGAACTAGTAGTAAAGCAGGCAGAGCAGTCGTCCAAGTTCTGTTTACAGCAATGAAGAATAGAAAGAGAGATACTCAATGAAGAGGTCCCACCCCAAGTAAGTGCCCAGGCTTGACATGCTCTGAAGGTCTTAATTCTCACGGACGCGCTGTGTGTGATGACTCTCGGCCACTACGACACCACCACAGAGACCTATGGTTCCTCCCTCTAACCATAACAGAAAAACTTGGTTTCCCCTTGTTGTACCCGAATTTGGCAACAACCTCAGAAACCTAAGGTCCGTGCAATACTTTTCTGATGTTGGGATGTTGGTTAAATCAATGGGTAATGGTTTTAAATTTTGGTTACCATTAGCATCCCGTTTCTTCTGGGATGACTTGTCCCTTCACAATTCAGTGTGCAGAACTATGGGAGCTTGAGGCGCCAGGTGCACATAAATGCCACAGTTTGGAGGCTGCCTTCTAACTAACACTTCAGCTTTTGTGGTGTGTCTGGCGTCTCACGCACAAATAAGTGATTTCGGAACACGATGAATTTCACATGGGAAGAAGAGTCACCAGAATTTGCTGATTTTCTTTTCTGTCCTCGTCACTCCCTCCCTTCTGTCCTTTCTTCCCCCTGCTTCCTGCTCTCCCACCCCACCAGAGTCTCATTCTGGAGACCAGCCTGTTCTTAAACCCAAGATCTTCCTCCCTCCTCCCCAGAGTTCTGGGGTACAGGCAGGGGGCACAATACCTAGAATTCGCTACCTTTTTTATTATTTAGTGTGTGTGTGTCTGTCTGTCTGTCTGTGTGTCTGTGTGTGCATGTGTGCATGCACGCATGTGTATGTGAAAGTCACAGGGCACGTTCAGAAGTCTCTTCTCATCTTCCACCTTGTTGAGGCGGAGTCTCTTCTGTGTTTACCGTACTGCATACTCCAGGCTGATGACCCTCAAGTTTCTGGGCAATTCTCCTGTTCCCACCTCCCATCTCTCAGTGGGAGTGCTAGGATTACAGATGTGTGTCACCACATCTGGCTTTTTTACATGGGTTCTGGGGATCCAACTTGGGTTATCCAGCTTTGGCAATAAGGGTTTTTTACCCACTACACCATCTCACCAGTCCATTTACTCACTTTTAGTAAAGATAGAATTTTACTGAAACGCGACCATTAGATTTCATGCAACTGAAATTCTCACAACCCCAGGAAATATATTCCACCTTTGGCGGAAACTGCCTGGAACTTCTCACCAGAAGATGCTGTCAGCTGTGTGGAATAGCAACACAAGAAGAGCAGCCCTCGTTCCCATGATACCAAGAAGTGGTGTGCTGGTGGAGTCAGCTGCAAGTCTGGTTATTGACTAGCTGTGGGAACACAGCCCCAGTGTGCCACGGGGTGGGTTTCCCACATAGAAACAAATGAATCAACACCCCAAGGTGAAGAAAAAGAGCAAACCGTGAGAACTCGTCCTCCACAACTTGATGGCTGTATTTATTTATTTTTTAGTTTCTCTCTAATTTATGTAAGATTTCCCTTGAACATCTGTAAAGCAGGGCATTGAAGGGATGATGTTCTTTCCAGGAGGCAGGTAAAGTTCCTATTGTAGACAATCCTTCTCCTTTCTAGTGGTTTTGGTTCAACCTGTCAGATTCCTGAATATCAAAAAAGCTGTTTTCTAGATGGCTCTTGGATGGTGGTGAGGGGTGAGGGGGCAGGAGTGGTGTGTGTGTGTGTGTGTGTGTGTGTACTGCAAGTGTTCTAAAGGTTTCCCTCAACCAACCTCTGCCACCTAGGCCCTGTGTGTGTGTGTGTGTGAGTGTGTGAGTGTGTGTGTGTACTACAGGTGTTCCCTCTGGCCGACCTCTGCCACCTAGGCCCTGTGTGTGTCTGTGTGTGAGTGTGTTTGTATAAGTGTATGTGTGTGTAAGTGTGTGTGAGTGTGTTTGTATGAGTGTGTGTGTGTATGGACTTCAGGTGTTCCCCCTAACCAACCTCTGCCACCTAGGCCCTGTGTGTGTGTATGTAAGTGTGTGTGTGTGAGTGTATGTGTGTGTGGACTGCAGGTGTTACCCCTGACCGACCTCTGCCACTTAGGCCCTGTGCTGAACGGAAGCTCACATTACTTTTTTGACTTTCATTTTGTTTTGTTTTGTTTTGAAACATCAACAAAAGCTTCAAAGTAGAATGCCATAATAAAATTAAGGCCTCCTTAGAACAGAGTTGTGAGGATCAGACAAACACCACCATGTGGTAAGGGTCCATGTTAAAACATCAACGATTGGTAGTCACCATGTGCTATCACAGTAATCATGGCTCCTATCTTCTACCAGTGTGCTGGTACTGTGAGCTAAGTGTCCACATTGGCAGCAGTGAGAATGGATAACCGTACAGTCACACTTCAAGCCTGCTGGGGGCTGAGTGAGCTGTATTGCAGTCTGGTGAGATGCTGGAAATGCATTATGACGTGGAAGATGCACTGGGTGTCAAGTAAAAGACCCGCGCCGTTCAACAATGTTGTTGTCCTGTTTTCAGAAAAAAAGGGGGTGGCGGAAAAGACCTTGTTACACCCAGAAGCTCAGGGGTGTCTCAGTACCAGGAAAAATCCAGAATTGCCACTACATGTTCCGACTAGATGGCCCTTGGGTCAGATCCAGCCAGCACTGTGTTGTGTGGCCATTGACCATCATATGGGTACAACGATGAAGTGTTACCAGAACTTAAAACTTGGGAGGTTTCTGTCTTCCTTCTTTGAAACAAAAGAGCTGGAATTTAGGCTTTTAAGAAGAAATCTGGAATGTCTGATCACCTGGGGCTGGTAGTTCCTGGGACCCCCAGAGCAGGAACTGAATAAAGACTAACTTCTTCAGTGAGGCTGGTGCCCATTGGCTTTGCCTTCAGGTACCTTATCTCTACCCCGTCCTGAAGGCGTTAGTGTTCATGATTCCAACTCTCTCTGGGTTTAACCGAATTACCTCCGGCAAAGGGGATTGTGGCAGGGCCCTTGGAAAGATGCATTTTTCTTTTTTACTTTATTGTATGGCTTGACTATATTGCAGTGATATACTACTTGCAACATTGAAAAGCATATTTGAGTCTGTGTTTGCCTCAGATTCCAATAGTGAAAACTCCAGTTCCCTTATGAGTGCACATGCTGCAGCTCAAAACGAAGGTTGCAGGTCAGGGGCTTCTTCTCAGCTTTCTCTTGGGGTGCCCGTCTTCAGACTCATTTTCTTACTGGAGTTCTTAGTCCCGTCAGGGTGGGAGCAGCTGCAGAGGAAATGGCTGTGTGCGCCTTTCCTTCCTTTCTGCAGGCTGTGCCCTGGTCCCTGCCAGGGCATCTGTAGACTTCCTTCTCTCCCTCCTTCCTTCCTCCTCCACCACTACCTGCCCCCAGCTTAGTCGGATTCACCTATTCCGTGAAATGCTGTAGCCCACAGCTTTTGGTGCTCTTCCCTGCTCTGGCAGTGGCTGGAAGTTTCAGTCAGCCTAGGGTTAGTTGATGTGAGTGGTCCATCCCTCCCCCGAAATGAACCAGACCACAGCTCTGGTCAGCTCACATTTCCCTTGGAGGTTCACCAGGGTAAGGCTGGCTTTGGGGATTGGAGCTCTTGGAAGTGGCTTCCCCACAGATCTTCAAGAGAGGAGGGGCTGGACTTAAAGAATGTTCTTAAAGGGATCCTCGGGATTAGCATTCATTCTTTGGCTGGGTTGCCACCCAAGGAGGTTTTGAAGGACCTATGCAAAGCACAGTGGTCCTGTGTGGGTCTGGAGCAAAAATCCTTCTCGGTGAAGTGTTAGGACCGTCTGGTACCCCCACATGTGGACACACATTATTAAGCATTTCCTGGGTGCCAGCCCCAAGGTGACTCGGGCTTGTCTTTCAGGCGGGAGCACTCTGACAGTGATTTCACTTCCTTCTTTCTTCAAACAAGTGTACCCTCCCTGAGGTAGGAGGAGAACCTGTCCCAGCATCCTCTGGACATGCCTGAGTGTTGGTCACTTTCCAAGCGTCTTGGGGTTCCACAGTTTCCTGCTGTGGCCTGGTTTTCATCTGGTACCCTTCCTAGATGCCCATGTCCCTTGCTTTGAGAGTTCTCAAATTTTTGTCCCCATTAAAATTCTTTTTGGGGGCTCAGTTAATTCTTAGTTCCCTCTTCTGTGTGTGTGTGTGTGTGTGTGTGTGTGTGTGTGTGTGTGTGTGTGTGTGTGCTCGCGCACGCGCGCCTGTTTTCCTGGCAGCATGATTAGGGCAAGCCTTTCTCACAATCCCTGAAGTTAAGCCTTGGACTGAATCCCTTCTGTTAGATCAGTGTCTTGTCCAAATGAACTCGCTCTCTATGCTGGTCCTTTGAACCGTGGCTTATATTTTTGTAGCTAAACATTACATTTAAGAAGATTTTTAACATAGAAATTCTGCCCTCTTGGGGACCTTAAAAAATAATCGAAAACTCTACTGGACTGAGGTCTCCTTGGGCTTGTGACCTACAACACTGTACAGAGAGTCGCCGTGCTGGTTCACTGTGCTCTTCCAGACCTCACAGGTCTGTTTTACCTGAGGGAGTCTAGATTTTGTAAGAAGCAGGGGACGGGTGTGCATCCCAATGAGACCTTCAGTCTATAAAATGAGACATGCCCGCCCCAGGTTACTTCCATGATAACCATGAGAAGAGCAGGAAGCCCCTGGGATCCTTGACAAAAACCAAAAGGAGGACTTCCAGAAGCAGCTATTTTTAAAAGGCACTGGAGGGAAGATGCCAGATTTGCCCAAGTAAAAAGAAAGCAACGGATGGGTGTGTGGTCACTTTTAAATTGTGGCTCTGTATGTGCTCTGTGTCTTAGGCAGGGCATGAAGTTCAAGGAGACCATTGATATTGTCTTTGTATACAAAGCTGGCCTTCCCATATCCCTCCTTGTCTCTCTATTTCACTCCAGTGTTTAAATATATAGAGCTCCACGTGGGAGGCAGCACATCCCAAGGGCTGCCAGGACATCCCACATGGCTTTAGGTGGGGACCCAGTGAGGTCGGCTTGCTCTAGAGATTGGTGCGCCTTTGAATGCCAAAGCCAAGAGTGCTCCCAAGAGCAGCCGTAGCAGGCCAGACAAGGAAACTACCGGAGGCGGGCGGGGAGCCCTAGGCTGGTGTTCTCAGCTTCTGACACTTGTAACGGATGGCCCCTGTCACTTCCTGCCATGCAGCTCAAGTGGCGGGGAGGAGTTCCCTCAGGGAAACCATGCTCACACAGCTCAGAGAGTCCTGTCCACGGGGCTCTGCTGCAGTTAGCAGCCAGGGAGTCAGGGTGGATGAGGTCGGAGCGCCCCATGGTGTGGTGCTGCTTCTTTCTGCGTGCACAGGTAAGTGCCCGGTTGTTCCCGAGCTGGGGATGGGTGCTCTAAACTCTCACCCATGCCTCCACTGGATGCCAGAACCCGAGATGTGGGAGGGTGCAGTGGTCTTTTCATGACCCAAGTTGCTCTGCAGTGAGCTGCTATTAAAAAGCAAAACAGTAACAAAAGGAAACACAAAGCCCCTGGATGATGGAGCCAGGTCCCTGCCTCTCTTTAGAGTTGATCAGGAAGAGGTTGTGTGCGGCCGTTAGGATGGCGGTGTGCGCGTGTGGTGAGCCAGGTAGCGTGCACCACTGTCACCACCTCCTCAGCAGCTGTGATTGGAGGAGAGCACATGGAGGGCTGGTCACCCTCAGTTCTACCATGCCAGCACTTTGATTTTTTAATAAGAGACCCGCAACAACTAATGGGAAGAAAAAGACACAGAAAAAAAGGATGCACCTACCTTCTCTGATGTCTGCATCTCAAGGCGGACTTCCAAGGTCATCGTCTCTTCTTTGGGTTGGAGAGTGGCTGAACTCAGTTTGGAAGGTCGTTAAGTTTGGAGCCACTCTTTTTTAGGTTTCCCTGAGGTGACCCTCATGTTTAGAAGGTGCTGTCACTGGACACCTGAAGCCAGACTGACACCGGTGGAAACTCAGGTTCTCCCTCAGTGTGCTGGAACTTGGCATAGGCTGTTTGGGAATGAGCGGCTGGAAACAGTTCGTTTCTGGATTGAAGAATGGTTCAGGGTCCCAAAGCTTACTCTCCTGTCTCTTTAATTTATTTGTTTGGGGTATGTGTTGACCTTTTAGAGAAGCCAAAACTACCCTTTAAAGGAAGACTCCATCACTTGTTCTGGTCTCATCAGAATTGCATCTCCAGACTAATCATTGCAATCCTGGTCCCAGTTCTTGTACGTGACTATTACAGGCACAGATTTTTTTCTTTTTTTATTGGGGTAAAATTCATGCAACATTTGATTGCCACTGTAAACATTTTAAGTATATAAAGTTCAGTGATATTAAATACATCCATAATGCTGTGTGCCTGTCGTCACCATCCATCTCCAGATTCCATCTCTTCTTGTGAAAGTAGAACTGAGTCCATTAAACAGTACTCCTGTCCACCCCCAACCCCGGTAGATTGCACCTACCATTCTACTTCCTGTCTCTACTGTGTGTGTGTGTGTGTGTATGTGTGTGTGTGTGTATAGGCCATACACAGGTGTCCTCCTCAATCACTTACCACCTTACTATTCTTTAATTTTGTATTCATTATTATTGTGTGTGTATACACGGCGTATGTGTAGACATACTTGTAGCTCACATGTAGAGGTCGGAGGACAATGTTCTGGACTTGGTTCTCTCCTTTTACCCTTTTGTGGGTTCTGGGGATTGAACTCAGGCCCTCAGGTTTGGGCTGCAATCATCTTTATCCCCTGAGTCATCTTACTGGGCCTCTACTGTATCTCTTTTGAGACACGGTCTCTTGCTGAGCTAGAGTTGGCCAATTTGAGCAGACTGACTGCCAGCAAACCCCAGTCCATGCTTTCCCAGCGCTGTGATTACAGGCCTGGGTACCACCATGCCAGCATTATGGCGTGATGGGATCCAAACTCAGACCCGCATACTTGAACAGCACGCACGTTATCACCCAAGCCGTCTCTATGATTTTGACTGCTCTAAGTATCTGCCAATTGAGTCAATCAGGATTTGCCTTTTTTAAACTGGATTGTTTCACATAATATCCTCAGGGTTCATCCATGAGGTAACATGTTTCAGAATTTTCTCCCTCAAGGCTGAATAGTATTCTGTTTTGTGTATGTGCCACATTTTGCTCACCTGTTCATCCTTTACTGGCCCTGGGTTGCTTGCATGTTTTAGGGTTGTGAACAATGCTGTTACAAATGTATCTTTGAAGCCCTACTTTCACTTTCTAGGGGTCCCAAAGTGGAATTGCTGGGTCATAATTATGAATGTTTCAAGAGCTATTGTGCGGTTTTCCACAGCATCTGTGCTGTTCTCCATCTTGCCAAAGCACACAAGGATCCCAGTTTCTCCACATCCTTGTCAACACTTAACTATTTTCCGTTAGGTATTTCTTTTTGTGTTTCTCAAATGCTGGTGATGTGGATGTTTTCATTTACATGGTTGATCATTTGTACATCTGTGGAGAAACATCTCAAGTCCTGTGCCCATTTTTTAATTAGGTTGTTTGATTTTTTGTGGCTGAGTTTAGGGATTCTCTTTGTATTCTGGATGTTTATCCCTTGTTATATAAGTGATATGTTAATATTTTCTCCCATTTTATGGTTTCTTTTTAATTCTACTGGTATTGTACAAACATGTTTTATTTTAATCCTGTCATATGACTTGAGTAATTCTACTCTCTCCTCCAGCTTACTACACCAGCTATTTGCTTGCTTAATGAAGAATAAATTTTGAGCCTTTGAGATATGGAAATTGACCTTTAAAAAATCTCATATAAATGATATTAACATAGAATACACAATGACATTTACATTACTAGCTTATGAAGTTACTGTAGCACTGTAGGGATTAGCTATTTTTATTTCCATTTTCCAGTTGGGAAAACTGAGGTTTAGAGAAGTTAATTTTCCTGAAGTCTGTTAGCGGGTGAGTGAGTCAGGTTTCAGATGGAGTCAAAATGGGTACATCAGTGACACCCCTAGCCATTGGACAGGATGTGGTGACAGTGAAGCTGGGGCCCTGCCAGGTCTCCCACCCTGCACAGTGTCTGAGCTCTCCAGTGCTGTGTCAACTTGTCCATTGTGGAGGTTTGATGTGGTTCAATTACATGAGTAAGACTCATGACAAGTCACTTTCTCTGGGCCTCAGTTTCCCTACCTGTCAAATGCCATTGTCTCCAAACTCATTTCAGCTCTGATGTGAGTCTGAGGCACACAGTTATGCTGTATCAAAGCAAAAACTGGTTTTTAATGTGTATCTCAGTTAATAAGTGATTTTTTAGGTACACACCAGGATATCTACTTGAATCAAAATGTAATAGGCTAGCTGAGTGTTCTTGGAAATACTGTGGAGTAAATTGTGATTTCTTTTCTCTGATAGTCTCAGAAAAGGCTCTGGAGAAGTTGTGGTTGTGGGAAGGAAGACGGGGAAGACATCTTTCAAGAGCTCATCAGTTCATCGTAGATCTGATTGGAGTAGTTCTGTGTCTGTGGAGAGCCAGTGGGGTGTGAAAGTTAAGGGGCTCTGGAGGCAGCCAGGTGTGGGTTTGAGTACCAGCTTTGCCTTAGTAGCTGTGCTATGATGCCTCTCTGAATCTAAGTTCTCTGCGGTGAAATGAAAATAGTAACGCCCACCTTCTTGGGTTGTCCTGAGAAACAACTGAAATAGCTCGTGGTGGTGCCCTGTGGGGCCAGCACATGCCAAATGTCACCAGATCCCATGTTGTACTAACTTGAGAATGTATGGGTAGTTACCAGAGAAGTGAGTGAGTTTACACTGGAGCTTAGCTAAAAGACCTGCCTAGAAGCAAGACTGCCAGAGAAAAGAAGCCTCAGGATGCAAGGACATGGCGGCAGCAGGGCTCTAAAGGCCCTAAGCCCTGAGGTAAATGTGATCTTGGCTTGATTTTGTGGAGGGAGCCAGGCAGCATATTCCATACAAGGACTTCTAGCCCTCCCAGGACTGGACATGGGAGCCACAGGAGGGGAAGGACATTCAGAGCTGGTTCTGAGAGAGCCTTCCCGATAGAACACTCAGACATGTGACTCACAAGGAACAGAGTCAGGGTGGTGACCACCACTGTCTACTGGGACAAACAATGGGTGGCTCTAAGACCTAAATATAGACGGTATGGATGTCATTTAGGGAAACAGGTTGGTGGTGCCGGCCGGGTGGGCAGCTCTCTCGGGAAGTGCTCAGGAAACAGGCTCTGGCTGCGATCCCTCGCTCAGTCCATCCTGGTTTCTAAACAACTTCATCCATGTTCTGGCTTCTCTGCCTCCCCGTGGGCCTGCCTCAGGAAGCTGTCTAGCTCATTTTCCCATCTCTTCCCTGCCAGTCTTGATGATGCTCAACTCTCCCCGCTCCCGGGTCCCTCCTGTCTCCTGCCATTGGCTCTGGTGTTCGCTCATTCCTTCTGTTTTGGCGGGACAGAGCCGGGGTGGGGAGTCAGGGAGTTTGGGAGTCATCAAGTTTCAGGCTCTGCAGTTACCGTGGGGTGCTGCTAACTTTCCTGGCTCCCACCTCTCCTCTAAAGGCAGTAGAAACACAGCTGTGAAGAATCTGGTTCCTGGGAGCTGCAGGGATGGCTCCACAGTTAATAGCATGGGCTGCTCTTCCGGAAGACCCAATCTCACACCCACGTGGTGGCTCACAGCCATCTGTAACTCCACTTTTCTACAGGCGCTGCACGCAACCAGCGCATGGGTATATATGTAGGCAACATACCTATACACATAAAATTAAAAAAAAAAACACATTTTTTAAAGAACTAAAAAAGAATCTGGATCCTGGAGTGGACACCTTGCCCTCACATACTCACTATTCCTTACACAGTGACTGTGCAAGTTTCTTACCTCTCTGGGTTTCAGTTGCCTCACCTGCAGAATGGGGACAAGAATCAGGCCTATGCAATGTGGCTAGAATCAGTCTGGAGCCTTCTAAACATTAAGCTTAGAACCCACTCACTGTGACCAATGACTGTGATCTGGAGGAAAGAGAAACTTGAAAAGACCCCGTGTCCTTCCAAATTCACCCTCGTTTTCTGCATCTGAACATGACCTGGACTGTTATTTTTTTACACGCTGTTATTTAAGTTGTCATTAATTTTTTTTTGCCTTTTGTTATTGTGTTTTTTCTTGTTCTTAAACCTTGGCTTCATCGTATTATAACTTAATGGTCCTGAATCACAGCTTGGCCATTTCTTTGCTAAGAAATGTTCTGATAAATAGAGCTGAGCATACTCCGTACGATCTGTAGTGATTCTTCGTACAATCTGTAGTGATTCTTCGTACGATCTGTAGTGATTCTATAAGTGAAGGTCCATGTCCTACACTTCAGTAGCCTCACAACATCTGAGGTCCAGGTTGCTCCCTGCTGTGGGGAAGAGTTCAGGACACGGACTCTGGCCACCTTGCTCTGCCCATCTACTTTCTGAATAATGTCAACCATGTTCTGGCTTCTCTTCATCCCATGTGCTCATCTCATGCCTGGCTCACCTCCTCACCTCTTCACCGCTTGTCCTGTTGGCATTTATCCCCTTCCTTCCCTTCCACAGGCTCCAGCTGTCCCCTGACATTGACTGTGACTGTTGACCCTGCTTACTTCAGATGAGAATGAACCAGCACCCTAGTTCTAACCCATCACCCCTCCACCCCTAAGAATCAGCTTCGTTCCTGCTTCTATACCAGGTTCTCAGATGAAATGTTCATCTTTGTGGCCCCTGCTGTTTTCATTGACTGGCCCATTACCAGCCTAGAGGGGAAGTAACTAGAAAGCCACCAATTTCCCAATGACTCAATTTGTAAAGCCCCACCTTTGTGAGAAGTGAGAGAGGTCAGGGTTACTCTCTGAGTGAAGGGGACTGCCTCAGTCAGTTTATGCTGGGTAACAACCATCCCTAAACTCAGAGGCAGACAGATACAAACTTTATTCTCCTCCTGACAGGCAGGCTGGCTCCATGAGGGTTTGCATGTGGATTCGTCTCTTGTCCAGAGGAGCAAGCAGAGATGTACTATATCTTTTAGGGTATATCCTGGTTTCCTCTCCAGTTGCTGCGACAGAATACCCTGATAAAAGCAACATGGGGAGAGGGGGTTCATTTTTGCTCACAGTTCAGGCTATGGTCCAATACCGCAGGGAGATCAAGGTGGCGAGGACTTAAAACAGCTAGTCACTTCTGCAGTCAAAGCCAGAGAATGCATACATACTTACATTCACCTTACGTTCTCCTTTTTAATACAATCCTGGACCCAAGCCCAGAGAATGGTGCTACCCACAGTGGGCTGGGTCTTCCCACTGTTACTGTAATCAAGGTAGTCTCCATAGATATGCCACAGGTCAACCGGATTTAGATAGTCCTTCATTGAGACTCTCTTCCCAGGTGATTCTAGATTGCGTCAAGTCGACAATTAAAAATGGCCATCACAATGTGCAAGCCTGGAATTGTCCCTTTCACTCACACTCCATTGACCAGAGCAAGCCACAGGCCCAAGCTGAGGGGTCAGGGACGGCATTGCTGAGCCTACATTTATTGATCTCTGTGTAGATCCTTCTGTTGTATTGGGGTGAGAGTAAATGATGCAGATGATGAGGACATCTAACTGAAGCCTGGCATGTCTCAGACCTCAATTAATATGTGACAGATGCAAGTCTGTGGGGACTGCTTGAGACCTGGCTGGTGATGAGTATCTCTCAGGGTGTGCTCTGCTTGGTCCTCCATGTCCACATTGGGCAGATGCAAAGATGTCAGACAGACTGGCTGAACATGCTTATAATATCCCAACACAAGAAAGGAGAGATTGGTCAAGTCCTGGTGTCAGGGGCACAGGTAGGAGATGAAGGGTAGTGAACACATCTTAGTGCCAGGGGCACAGGGGCACATGGGGACAGGAAGGCTTTTGCTCCTGGACAACTCAGGTGCAGAACTCCCAGGCTATTCTGGGTGCTAACTCTTCAAGTACCCACATGCACTAGGTACTTGGCCTGCCACAGTCTCTCTAAATCACTAGCCCTTGTCCTCATGAGGCCTCATACACCCTTGGGTGTTTTCCACAGAAAAAATGCACATTATTATGAGCATTTCCACCCTGAGGGAAGAGCTCTGCTCCAGTAATCCACCCATCCACTCTCTTTCCTTCTGTCTCTGAGAAGATCTGTCCAGTGGAAGAAAAGATGTTCTATGAATCAATGATATCAGGTTCAGAGTCCAACTTATATTGGCTGTCCCGTGGGTATTTTCCAAATGAGGTAGGCAATGAGGCTGAAGAGGGTTGATGAGACCTCATTTGTATGGTTAAGGTCCAGACTTACCCACTGAAAGAGGCAGGAAAAAACTCATCTCACAAATCTTATTTGATTGGTTACACAACAGAGACCTAGATAGGTTAGTTCCCTTGTCCAAAGGCACATAGATGATGATGATAATATTATTTATTATTGTTGTTGTTGTTGTTGTTGTTGTTGTTGTTAATGTTAATGTTTTTCCCAATCAAGTGATTTAAGCTCAAATGAGATTAGATTTTTAAAAATTTTTTTACAAGTGTGTGTGTGTACGTACGTACATGCACTTGTATATACCATGGTGCATGTAGGGACACCAGAGGACAACTTTTGGGACTTAGTTCTTGCCTTCCACCATGTAGGTTCTGGAGCTCGAATTTGGGTTGCCAAGGGTTGGCCGCAAGCATCAACTTGCTGAGCCATTTTTCCTGCCTATAATGTTAGACATTACTATCTTTTTATAATACAGTGCCTGTCCTGGAGTATTAGCTTCATAGGCCATGCTCCAAAAGTGAGTTTTCTTGTCCTTTCATTTCCCAAGTCAAAGACATAGATGACCGAAACACGTAACATCTCTCAACTGCACAGCCATCAGGTTGCGAGATCCTTCAGGTAGAGCCTTGTCTCCTCTTTCTCTGGTCTCCCCTTTGCACATGTCCCTCTGTCCTCACCTAGAGCTGGACATAGAGCCGGGTGAGTTGGGGACCTGTGTTGAAGCCAGGTCAAGCCCCGGGTGAAGGTGGACATGGTTCGGGGCAGGGAGGAACAGGGCTCTGCAGAGTCCTGGAAGCCTTCTTGAAATCTTTCTTGTGTTCTTTTGAAGGTGCTCTGTTCTCTGGTGGATTGTTTCCATAGCCACCAGGAAATGAGTTCCTCCTTGGGGGTCAACAATGCCACTACTTCCTGCCTGTGGCCACTCAGGTGGGGAGTGTGCTGGCTTGTTGCAGGCTGGTTCTTGGCCAGCAGAATCCTTGTGGCCTTGTCTTTTTTTTCTTGCTCAGCTCAGCCTATCTTCATGGGACAAGGGAGGGCATAGAAGAAAAAGATTGAAGGGTCCATTTGACTTCACAGTTACATGGATTGCACTTATTCCTATGAGAAAGGAATTATGCCACTTACGCTGTACGCTGTGGCACAGCACTGCCCATGGAAACAGAGCACATACTACATGTATAATTCTGAATGTTCTAGTAGCCAGGTTAAAAAAAAAAGTAAGAACAGAGGTGAATTTTCATAATATTAACTCAATACCTAAATAGTAGCTTTTTGATATATATAATATGTACGTATGTATGTATATATGTATGTATGTATGTATGTATGTATGTATGTATATGAAGTCTTTCAAATATATAGGTCAACTGAGGCCAGCCACATTTTAAGTGTCTGGTCACTGCACATGGGTCATAGTGGCCAGTTTAAGTCTAAGGTGGGACCACTGGAGAAGCTGCCCTGTCTCAGATGGAGGGCAGTGACCACCGGTGGCACTAACCACTTGAAATTGGCTAGTGCAGCTAAGGAGCTGAGCTCATTTTTTTTCTTCGTTTTACTGAATTAAAATGTAAATTTGAATAGAGGCATGTACTTCCTGGCTACTTTATCAGCACAACTCTAGAGATTGGATCTCAGAAAAATGTCAGTTTAAAACTGACCAAACTATCATTTCTCACTTTGAGCCTTGGTGGGGATTTTAAAGATAGATAACACCATTGGTGAGGGTGGCAGGCTAGTCCTTACTTGGCCAGTGAGAGAATAAATTACCGAGGGCTTTTTTAGTACAATCTGGTGGCATTAATAATCACTTAGCTTCACAGCCTGAATATTACCACTACAGTGTCTCCTGCACATAGACTGATTTGTGTCGAACGTTTCCTGTACCACAGACATGCCAGCTAATGTAGACTTAAATAACGAAATGCGTTAAAAATATGCTTTGCTGGGCAGGGTGTGATGGAGCATGCCTTTAATCCCAGCACTCGAGAGGCAGAGAAAAGTAGATCTCTGAGTTTGAGGCCAGCATGGTCTAGAGAATAAGTTCTAGGACAGCCAGGGCTACACAGAGAAACCCTGTCTTGAAAAAACAGAACTAAAACCAAAACCAAAAAAGGAAAGAAAGGCTTTTCAGCTACTGAAGAGATGAGGCCATTTGTGTTGGCTTGATGGCCTGGTGGCATGGGAGGCTTTCAAGATACAGCAGAAGGATTGCCACCATTTGGGTGAAATGCTTGCTTCTTTATGTCAAGGCAACTCTGGAAGAATCTGGAAGGAACTCGGTGCAGAGGTTGTCTCCCAGGAGAGGAGGAAATGGCTGGAGTAGGAAAGAGGTGTGCCTGTCATTGTGTGCTTTGCCTCTCACAACTTAATCCCATGCATCTAGCCAAGCACAGTGGCTCACACCTGTAATCCCAGAAGCAGAGGCAGGGCAATGAAGAGTTCAAGGCCAGCCTGGGCTACATGAAACCCTGTCTCACCCTTTTCCCTGTAGAAGGGGGGAATCCTCAAAGCTTAACAAAAGTGCCCCAACAATGCATTTGTATTACCTGTTTGAAAAATAAATATCTGAAAAAAAAGAAAAAGAAAATTTTGAAGGTGAATCACGGAGAGTTTCTAGATTAGGGAACCCTCCAACCTGGGGCTAAGGTGTGAGTGCACGATAGGTTTGGTGATTTGTGATAAGCATTACTATAGGTACCCAGTGGTGACAGAAAGCTCAGTATGTAAAACAGGACAGTAACAGATTTTCGACACAAGCCTGATTGGGCAGATGGCAGACTGAAGTCTTTGAGCTGTTGATGGTTTAAAGGAAGTGGAAGCAACATGATTGTATTTGCATGAATGACATCTCTGCAGCACAGTCAGAAACTCCGATCTTAGAACCCCTAGGGACTGCCAAGCCGTGGAGGGAAGGAACTCAGGGCTAACTAGAAAGCAGGCTTCCTTCCTGTGTGTTGGCCAGAGTGGAACGCCCCAGTGGATGGACCCAGGAGCAGGTCTGCGAATCCAGCTTCTTCCGACAGGCCGGCTGGGCAGAAAGGAGTGTTGGCCAAACACAAAATAAAGAAGATGCAGTTAAATCGTATTCAAATGTGTGTTAGATAAACAGGTCCAACACCCCATTCATTGGAAGAATAGATACTTCTTGAGTGTCTGAGTTTGTTTGTTTGTTTGTTTGTTTGTTTTTTTCTCACAGAGACAGGGTCTCTGGTTGGCTTCCAGGGACAGAGTCCCCAGTGTAGCTGTTGATGGCTTTGACTGTCAGGTCCTCCTCTTGCACTTTCTAAGTGCCAGGATCATAGCACCACCCAGTTTCTTTCAGTGCTAGGTGGAACCTAGAGCTTCATGCACGTGAGTCAAGGGCTCTGTCCACTGAACTACATCCCCAGTCTGAGTGTTTATTTTTTCATGCCATAACCACCGGTGGCTATTACCCACAAGAAACAAAAGTTCATTGGGAGCTATCAATAAGTTTTGAAAGTATAAAGTGGTCACGAGTCAAAAAAAAAAAAAAATCAGGATCCCTAGTCCAGAAGCAGGGAAGCCGTGGGTGTTTGTGGTTCCGGTTGGGCCACCATGGACTCAACTCTTCCACAGGAGTCAGGTAGATGGCATGAGCCAGCGGCGCTGGAGTTGATAAGTACTGTACATGTCCAAGTGCAGTCATGTGGCTTGGTGCGGCTGTGTGTGAGAAGGTGATCAGTTGAGAGATCAGTTTTGACTGATGGGCCTACTAACTGACTGCACACAACTTCCCACTGATGGACATTTCTGCTTTCTAGTCTTGTCTTTTTAACACATTGCAGGCAGGTCTCTGAGTGATTGTAGGTAAGACCAACTGTAGCCTGTGTCTCCAAAGGTGGGATGCTGAGCAGCTGGCTACACATCTGCACTTTGACTGGACGCTGAGAGTGGCCCCCTCATCTCTGGTCCACTTCCAGCTTTGTGTGAGAGACCCTTCCTCCCCATCTTTGTGTGGTCAGACAAATTTTTCCAAAATGCACTCATGAGTGGCACCTTGTCTAAACTCCTCCCCTCTAGCACCTCACCTCTCTTGCCACCTTGGAGCATAAGATGCAGACTCTGAATTGTAGGTAACTTGGACAGAGTCTTTGCCTCAAGGAAATGAAACGTGTGTGTGTGTGTGTGTGTGTGTGTGTGTGTGTGAGAGAGAGAGAAAGAGAGAGAGAGAGAGAGAGAGAGAGAGAGAGAGAGAGAGAGAGAGAGAGAGAGAGACATCTGCATGTCTGCCTACTCACCAAAAGAGGGCACCAGATCCCATTACAGATAGCTGTAAGCTGCCATGTGGGTGCTGGGAATTGAACTCAGGACCTCTGGAAGAGCAGCCAGTGCTCTTAGTCTCTGAGCCATCAATCCAGCCCCATTACTTCTTTTAGATAGAAATTTCCCCATGAGCTGGTCTTAGGTGCCCTTGCTGAAGAATAAATCACACGTTGTCTATTCCCGACATGAGCTGGGCTTGGGGAAAAGGCCCCGTCTGAGGCATTGAGGCTTCTGTGAGTCTGAAAGCAGTGTTGTCTTCACCAACCTGCAACCAGTGCCCACACTGGGCCCTCCTCCCAGGAAGGCACTTGGTTTGTTCTGCGTTCGTTGTCTTGAAACATCATCGCTTTTGGACCAAAGGTTCCAAGTATTCACTTTGCTCTGCTCCTGGCAAGTTTGGAGCCCATCCTGCCTGAAGCATCTTAGTGTCTCTTCACTGACACAAGCAGGGTAGTGGAAGTTTCCAGCCTCCACATGAGCGCTTGTGGGTGTGGTTGCAAGGGGGTGCATGGCCTCTTTTCCAGATCTGCTGTAAACAGATGTACCTTTTGTGGTCTGTTCAGTGCACATGAACACACACACGCACACACACACAGCTGGTAAAAGGGTTACTGTAATCTGCAATTCTGAGGCAAGTGGAGACCCTCTGACTTTTCTTGGACAGTTTCCAGTCTCTGTCATTTCCTCCTCTAGCCAGTGGTGTCCCTGGCCACATGTTATCATATGCGACGGAAATGTTAGAGGTCACCTGGCTCAACTCCCTGAACTTGTAGATGGAGAAACTGATCCAGAGGGAAAGCACACCGGCTAATGTTACATGGCTATGGTGCCAACCTTAAAAATAGATCATAACCCAGGCAATAATTGTTCACTAATTGGTTTATTTTACAATTTATGCATCAGGCAAGAAAACGATAACATCATTATGACTTGGAAACGTCTGCTAAACATTAATATACAAGCTTCAGAAAGTTGTGTTACAATAAAGCTGGAGAAATATCTAGATGGAAGTTGAACTTTCTCTTTTTGAAAAAGCATCTCCTATGTGCCGTCTGGGCGTCTAGATGATTACAACATAGAAGGTCTTTAAATTTCTCACTTGGACATTCCTTATCATCACAGCACCTGTTAGAATACATCCAGGGGCTGGAGAGATGGCTCAGCCGTTAAAGGATCACAACCAAAACTATAGAATACATGTAGGGGCGGGCCTTGCTTCGTTCTGACAGCCCATAACATTGTGAGCCAGGACGTAAATTTTCAACAACAAAAGAGTTGCGAGTATCCTGTGAAGCCAACCAGGGAGCAGAGTAAGCAGGCCTGGCTCCCCACTGGCTCTGCAAGGCACACGCACACCCTCCTCTCACAGGGAGAAGGAAGAAGGTTGGGGGAAGATAAAGTGTCCGTCCTAAAACAAAGCATGGCTAAGGCTCTGGCTCTCCCAAGTACTCCCATTTCCTGTGGCTAAAGTTAGACCTATTAGATAGGAATTTCATTTTTAATCATGACTGGGCAGAGAAGGAAAAGGAGGAGGCCCCATTCAGCCATCCCAGGGGAGAAGGCCAGAAGGAGGTGCTCATCTGTGCTTGTCATGAGTGGTAAGATGCATGGGGCAGTTACCAGTGACTTTGGTGACTTACAAAACGTTGCTAGAGCCCTTAATGTTGAGATGGGCATAATGATTTTCTACAAAGCAACACAGGCTTCCCCTGATGTTTGTCAACTGAAAGTTTATATTGCTAAGACAAACAAAAGTCCACTGTGCTTGCCATAAATAGAATGTAACTATTAAGGTAAATAAATACTCCCAAACAATGTTATTAAACTTTAGCTGGATTCTATGGCCTGAGCCTCTTTGTGCCCAGAGGGGAGACGGGTTGGTAAACATTAGAGTGAGGTAGCCTCCATCTGACTCTTTCTCCTGGATGGATTGGGATGGCAATGGGTTGAAGACACAGTGATGTTATTATTATGTGGTTGTATGCTGAGTGAAGGATAGTGTAGCAGGTTCTGGGTTATGATGAGACGTCACAAGGAAATGTCAGCGGTCCTCTGGTCCAGCTCCCTGAGCGTACAGTCAGCAGAGCTCACCTGCAGAGGCATCACCCATGTGGCATGTGCCACCCCAGATACCTTCTTCTGTGTCTCCTGTTTGTGTTGTCACCTCCTGTGGCCTCTACTTCAGAGAGTTCCTATCCGAAGCACTGACATCTCAAGGAGCCCCAAACACACACCCCACAATTGTGTTTGGCCACCCTACCTCCTCACTCCCTAGTGGAGACTTATGAACCGTGTTTTAGAAACTCTCTCGGGGGTCCCCAGTGAGTGGGACTCTGGCTAGCCATGGCTGTAACCTGCTGGCTCCACTCGCTTTCCCTCCTTTCTACTACCTCCCTTCCAGGCAGATCCTTAGTCCTCTGTCTTTATCCCAGGATCTGCTTTACAGGAGCCCCAAATAAAATACCAGGCACCCCAATTAGCTTTAATTGTTAGCTTGACACAGCCCGGAGGAAAGCCCTGATTGCATGTGTGCATGCCTCTGGGAGACTGTTTTGATTATTAATCGATTAGGAGGGCCCAGTGCACTGGAAGCAGTACCATCCCTAGGCAGGTGGTCTTAAGCTGTGTAGGAAAGCCAGCTAAGCATAGACCTGTGAGGGAGCCGGGAAGCAGGATTCCTTCGTGATTCCTGTCACCGTGTCTCTGCCTTGAGTTCCTTGCCTGATCTCCCTCAGTGACGGACTGTGACCTGGAAGTGTAAGCCCAATAAATCCTTCCTGCCGCTGAGTTTCTTTGGTTCAGAGCTCCTTGTAGACCTCTAAAGCCCGGGCCATCCCAGAGACTTTTACAGCATGAAGTCGGGTCTTAGTGGGGACACAATTCCTTACACCTGAGAAGAAGGTAACTATTATGTGATCAGAAGTAGGTGTCTTCAAAAAAACAAAAACAAACAAACAAACAAAAACCAAAAAACAAAGACAAAGCAACAACAAAAACCTGGCAGTTGACACAGGGTGACATTTTACCCTTGATGGTCTTCCTCTCAGTCAATATGGAAGAAAACTGTAAGGGAAGTTACTGTAATAATCAGTACCCTTCTCATTGGAACAATGGGTTCATCCAGATATGACGCTGCCCCCATTGTAATCCTAGCACTCAAGAGCCAGGAATATCACTCATAAGTTCCATCCCAGTCTGGACTATACATAGCAAGGCAGGAGGGGTGCAGGATTGGAGTATGTGTCGGGGAGCAGAAAACTTACTTACCAACAAGATCCTTGGAGGCAGCTGGAGCCTCAGGAGCAGCCCAGTGCTGTGCTGAGGCAAAGACCCCCACTCTGGACCCCGTGCGCCAACCTGGCCAGAGCCCGCTCGCAAGGGGTCCAGCAGTCCAGTGTGGTGGTTCCGCGCTGGAGAAAGTTGCTCACTGGTCTGCAGAGAAACAGAACAATAGTGTGACAGCCAGTTCTCACTTCTCATAGGAGGTCTGCAAGGCCGTCAGCTGTGATGCGGGGCACTGTCCTGCCCCGTGGCTGAAAATGGAGGAAGGGCTCACTGCGCCCACAGACTCCAGGAAGGCTGGAAAGGGGTCTCTAAACACAGGGACATGTAGGTTCTCAGGTATTGTTTCTTCAGTGGCCCTGTCATGCCCTGGCAAGGTTTCATAAAAATCAGAAGTTGAGGCTCGTGGCCTCAGGAAACAGGGTTGCCCCATGCCTCGATTTCTATCCTGGAGCCTTGCTTCAAAGTCCACCCCAGTCTGTTTCATCCTCAGGTATGAAACCAAGGCCTAGAGTGTGCAAAACCAAAGCACGCTTATTCACCCCCTGATCCATTCTCTAGGGAATCAGTGATTTTCTAAGATTAGAATTCTTTTTTTTTGCATGGAACATCTCTGGAAGTGAACCCACATGCCCACAAAATGCCAATTACAAAGCTGTAAAGATTCCTCTTTAGGAAAGTTAGATGCTGAGACATCCTGGTGCCAAGGTGCAAAGAATTTTAAAATTTCAGGGCCCTTAATATTCCTGAATTTTGATAATAGAAACCCAAGATGAGGGGCCAGGGAGATGGCTCAGTGGGCAAAAGTACTTGCCACACAAGCCCAATAACCCGAGTTTGGTCCTAGGAACCCACACCAAAGGGCAGATGTGGTGCACACCTGTATTTCCAGTACTCCTGCGGGAAGATATGAGGCAGACACAGAAGTGCCAGCTGGAAGCTTGTGGGACAGCTAGCCCGGACCGTGGGACAGCTAGCCCAGACCGTGGGACAGCTAGCCCGGACCGTGGGACAGCTAGCCCGGACCGTGGGACAGCTAGCCCGGACCGTGCAGCACAATGAAAAAGCAAGAGAGGGAAAAATGCTTCAAAAACGCGGCGCAAGGAGAAAGGGCAAGACAGCTCCTCTTGCTTGTCAACTCGATACGATTGAGAGTCACCATGGAAACGAATCTCTGAGCATGTCTGAGGGATTTAATTGGGATGGGAGGCCCACTGTAAAAGTGGGGGCAGCATCCTGACTTGGGCTGGGGTCCTGGCTATGGATGCGGTGTGAGCAGCTGCCTCAGGCTTCTGGGGCCGTCCTTTCCCCAGGGTGGACTGAATCCTCCAATTGTGAGCCAAAACAAACCCTTGCTTCGTAAGTCTCTTTTGCCAGGTGTTTCCTCACAACAACAAGAAAAGTAACTGGTACAGGGGGAGGGAAGGAGCTACTTATGTGACCAAATACTCCGTAAGGAGACTAACTCTTAGACTGGGAGTTACAGTCTGGTGGGTAACACCTAGTGTGTCAGCAAGGAAACTCCTTTGCTTATTAGTGCTAGGAACCAACCCAGGGCCTCAGGCATGCTCTATTGCTGAGCTACACCCCAGCCCCAACCTTTTTATTTATCTATGTCCTGATCTCCAAGCAGCTTAGAAAGTATCACACATTCCTACCACATTCCTCATCTCTCCTTTGTGGGGCCTATTGCTCCAAGAAATCCAGGTTTCAGACACCCGTGGTTGTGGAAGGAAGCCTTGTGTCCCTGTGACTAAAGACCTACCTGTGGGCAACTCATCAGTCCACAGGGCACTATGGTGGACAGAGTGTCACCAGCCCAGGAGCGGGGCAGCATTGTTAAACAGCTGAGAACAGACCCAAGAACTCTGTCTACTCTGCTGCCCATAGTACTATGGATAATCATGTTTGGAGCTGAATTATGTAGTTGGATTGTCTGCCATTGGCAGCATATGGGGCTTATCTAGAAATTAAGCAACTATTTAGACATTTCCTAGACCCCTCCTCCTCTGTGTGTGTGTCTGTCTGTCTGTCTGAATTAATATTTATTAATAAAGTTTCAAATGACTCTATCAGTGAAGAATTAGAAGTTTTGTTTATACTTTATGTATTGGGTGTGCTTGCCCCGTGCACCATGGAACATGTGTGGAGGTCAGAGGACAACTTGTGAGAGCCATTTCTCTCCTTCCACCGTGTGGGTCCCTGGGATGGAAGTCAGGTCCTTAGGCTGTATGGAAATTGAACCATCTTACTGGCTTTGTAGTGAGTAATTTTAAAAGTGAAGGGAGGCAGAGAGTGCAGTGTAGTATGATGTGCTTGCCTGGTACACAATAACTTCAAGTGTTAATATTGCTAAGGAGAAAAGCCCATCGACAAATAGCCTGGAGAGTGCGGTGGTAACAGTGTGATGAATTAAGGGTTGTGGCTAATCTAATCGTTAATCTAATCCCCGGCACCTGTGAGCCAGTGGAAACAAACTAATCACCATAATTTAGAAGGCCTGGGAAGAACTCCTGGCTAACTCAATTTGGTGCTTCTTGTCACAGCTCATTGTTGAAAATCTTGGTGGACACAAACCCTTCCTCCCACCTTATACTCGTACCTGGACGGAGACAGATCTGGGACAAGATTTCCGTGCTTTCTGGAGTTTTCAACAATTTTGATATTTTCTCCTTGAGTTTTAGTCTGAAGTCTTCACTCGCTATCCCTGATGCCAGTGCCCTTAATCCTGATAATAGATAATATCCGTCAGTTCTAGCAAATTCTCACTGCTGTTACAGATGAGAGACGGGCAAGGCTCCATGGCAGGTGTACGGCAAAATTAGATGCAAATCCCCCATTTCTGCCTGTATGGCCTGCCAGCCACCTCCAAGTGTTATCAATGCTATCTGGGCGCAGTCACATGCTGCATTAGTTAGAATGTATGGACCGGTAGGGTGCAGTCACATGCTGCATTAGTTAGAATGTATGGACCGGTAGCTCAGAGGCACCTGAGTTCCAGGTTCTCTACCAAGTGAGCATCAGATGAGAGTCAAAAAAAAAAAAAATGGCCTGGGTTCTAGGATGCTAGAAAAGGGAGGGCGCCTGAAAATTGGGGAGGAGGGAAAAATAGCCCCATGTTAAATGGAATCGGGTCTCCCTTCGGTCCCCTTACCCGTGGATCAAAACAAAAACGAGGGATGTTTTTATGCTCAAACACAGTTGATGAAGTCAAGTTCCAGCTGAGGACAAGCACACAGAATCCTTTTGCCCAGATGAAAGAGTCAGCATCAAAGCCTCTCAAACCACCAAAGCTGTTTGCCATGGAGAAGATAAATCAAAAAAGCCTCGAGATCTGGTTCAAATTTAATAATTATAAACGACTAATCAGGCACCGTTTGCTGTCAAGTCAGGAGCTGCGCCCTCTCCATCAGCAGGTTTTTGCTGTTCTGGTCATTTAATCACAGAAAGTCTGTGATTAAATAACAGGGCTGTTCTGATGCTAATCAATTTAATCTCAGCCATTTAAAGTGAAGTCAGACCCACCATTTGCTGAGAAAGGAGTGGGAAGGACACAGTGTCCACACAACTAAAGGTGTCCAAGGGGCCTTGTGATCATCCCCATGGGGTCTGGGCAGTTAGAGTTAGATTGCAGCCTAGGACTTGGTATCTGCCATGCCTCAGGCCTCCCCATCTCTCACACCTACCCCGAGTGCCTCTCGGAGTCAAATGGTCACAAAGCAAATGATCCCAGCTGCGACAGGGATTATATATATATTCCCTGTCACACTTATTTAAGATAGAGACTTTCTACTCTTGGCTGCTTGGTAGAGCAAGCTAGCCTTGAGCTTGCTGTGTGCTGTGTAGACCAGGCTGGGCTTGAACTTGCTGTGTGCTATTTTGACCAGGCTGGCCTTGAACTTGCTGTGTGCTATGTAGACTAGGCTGGCCTTGTGCTTGTTCTGTCCTTCTGCCTTTACCTCCTAAGTGCTAAGGTTACAGGCATGAATACCCACGCCTGGCTTGTTTTAAGTAAGTATGCAAACACATTTTTAAGCCATTTTCAGATATTAACCTAAAGGAAAACACATCGTAGCAGACAGGACAAAGAAGAAATCAGCATTGTATGATAGAAAGACAAGTGCTTGGTCCTAAAGAAAATCTACCTCCTGTTCTGCATGCAGTAAAGCCCTGACGTCCACATCCCACTCTTTGAAGTGAATACCACAGTGTTGACTTACAGTGAGGGAAGAAACAGCTCATGGGACGACACGCCACTGGTTCCTAGCTCTAGTGTGTTCCCTTCTCTGCTGTGGTGGAGATACCTAGTGACTCTTCTCGGCAGCTTAGGCTCACACCCTCACAGCAGTTCAAGATTTGAGACAAGGGAGGATTATGTATTCAGGTTTGAACCAGTATGGGCACTTCTGAGAATCCACCAGTTGACAGTTGGACCAGTGCTTATTCATAAACAGCCTTCCACAGAACAACAGAAAAACAGATTGTTCATGGACCATTTACCAAAGGAATTTAGATGTCTGCCTTGGGCTGTCTGAAGGTGGCCAAGCCTAAAAGGAGCTATCCCTGTAACAGCCTGAGGGACAGTAATTATAAAACAGGTCCAGGAGATGAAGGGCAAAGGTGATGGTAGAGGCTATGAGATGATGTGAGAGTCCCCAACACAGGTTGCCAGATCCATCCAGGTTTACTGGCCTTGCCATGACACCTTACAGCTAACTCTGCGAAAGGTTCTACTCCGTGGCATGTTCACACAGGCAGGGGCCTGGAGGCATTTTGCTGTTTGAAGAAGAAGGTTTTGCATCACTCAAAGGCTTCGAAAGACTATAATCTGTAGACTATAGCCACTAAGAAAGCGGATACTCCCCGGCCCATTGTCCCCAAGGTTTCTTCCGTCACTGTTTTCACGGTTCACCCCCAGTTGGGAACACCGGTGTGCCCTTTATGGTCACTTATGGTTGTAGTCAACTGCTTCCCTTCTCCTCTAAGTCATTGGTAGGACTTGGAGGAACGGAGATCACGTCTTCCTTTTGCTCAGGGACCAGGCATGGGCAAGCATCATGGCTGAGATGTGACTTTCTTGGAGCACATTAGAGCCTCCTTCCTGCAGGAGGCATGGAGCTAAACAATGCCCTCCTTGGACCAAGGTCTGCACCACTGTGACTTGTATGCTTTAAGGAAAAGCCATGCCTCTTCTGGTAAGGAAAATGCTCTCTTTTATCTGAACAGTAAGAAGAAGCTTGAGGTTGAAGAATCTCAGCCTTCAGTAGCCATGGTGTTGGGGTTTTCATTTGATTTGGATCAGGTGTTAGGGGAGGTGGGGGGATGGGAGAGGGTGGGGGATGGGGGAGCGTCACCTCAAGAACACAGGCCTTTTTCAGTCATTCCTTTGCTTTCTTCCCCGAGTCACCATTCAGAAATTATTCATCAATCTGCTCAGCACAGGGTGTTGGGGAGGAGCCCATAAAATTATATGCTGAAACTGGAGACAGACTCCTGCAGTTACTGGGCCTACTCAAGCGGCTTTCTTATAGTTGGAAGGGAAGTGGATAATGCCTTTGCTTCAGTAAACTTGACAGAAGTAGCAAGGTGGGAACTTGGCTCCTCAAACTGGCTGGAAATCCATCAGAACTAGAGTGTAAATATCGGCACACACCACGACCTTCCTATCCGGCTAACCTGTCTGTGGCTTAGGGTCTACGGAAGTAAAGTGGGTGTGACCCCAAAGCAGGCAATGGCGGGAGTGGTAGCGCTTGAAAGTACCACAAAAAAGAGCTTCGTGCAGACAGCGTCCCGGGGTCTCCAGGTCGTCACCAAGGTGTCTCCACAGTCCTCACCTGCTGCACACTGAGCACTTCCTCTGCAGGTCACATGTGCCACCCCAAGTTTGGGTGCAGGACAGCATGAGAGATGCGGACTTCTTAGCACGGAGTCACGCAGGCCTGGGTTGGATCCAGGTCCTGCCGCTTTGCTGGTTCTAAAACCCTAGGCCGCTCAGTGGCCTCTCAAAGCCTCTGTCACCATCTTGCAGAATGGAGAGCTCGCTAGTTCCCACCTGCCTCATCGTGTGGTTGTCAGGCTCAAATGAGCTCCCACAGGTAAGTCTGTCTGCGAAAGGCATGTGGTCAGTGTTCAATAGGCTAAAATGTCACCTTTGCTATAGGTCTGATGAGACCATTACAGGCGCTGTCTCTCAGCTTACTCGCCGGTATCTCTGTGGCTTGGTTCTGGCTGGTCATGTCTTCCGTGAATTGTTCTATGGATCATGAACATGAGCCCAGCCTCCCAGTATTTGAGTGGGAATTCATGTGGCTGCTTCACCACGTACCTTCATTACCAGGGTCCACTGAGCCGGAGTGGCTGCCCATTTGGTCCCTTTCTCTCCTCCCACCTGGGTCTCTCTGGATCTGGAGGCTGATGAAGAGAACAAGCCCCTCAAAAGGTGCAAGGCTACAGAAATAACCAGCCAGTACTATGGCAGGTTCTATGCCAGCACTGGGACCTGAGTCCCATCCTTAGGACCCACGTAAAATCTAGGTGCAGCCACACATGCCTGTAATCCCCGCTCTGGGTTGTGGAGACAGGATTCCTAGGGCTTTCTGGATTGCGAAGTCTCGCCAATCAGTAAGCTCCAGGTTCATGAGAGTGTCTGTCTCAACAAACAAAGAGAAGGGGTGCGGAGATGTTCAGTTGTTATGGTCATACACTGCTCTTGCAGAGGACCCACATTCAGGTACCCAGGCCCACGCTGGGTGTCTCACAACCTCCTAAAACCCCAGCTCCAGGGAGATGCAATGTCACACACATATACTCCTGCATAACTAAAAATATTAAAAATCTAATGTTGAAAGTGATTGAAGATACCCAACATTGGCCTCTGACCTCTACCCTCATGTGCACAAAGGTGCATGCACACAAAGTCAAACACTAGAGAGCAGAAAAATGACCCAATAGCTGACCTCTGCCTTACCTGACTCACGGTAGAGATCACAGTGTGAACACTTTTACCTTCTTTTTACTCCCAGCTAAGAGTCAGCAAGCGTGCCTTGCCCATGCTGCTTGCCAGAAGCCAGCAGCTGTAGGGACAGAAGAGCTCAATGAACATGAAGTGATTGGGCAATGACTACACGAAGCTTTGAGAAGTTTTTGCTTCTGACTTAGAGTCCAAGCTTCCGACTTCTTAGCTGAGTGTGGTGATACTGGCTTGCAATCACAACATGTAGGAGCCTAGAAATAGCCTGGTGTACATCGTGAATCCCAGGCCAGCCAGGGTCACATAGTGAAACTCTATCTTTAAAAACATATAAAAACAAAAAAATCTTTCTGACTTGTTTGTTGCCAGCAGTGACTAGACAGCATCCTCTGTAATGAGGATTGGCAAGAAAACCTTTTCTCAAAATCCATGCAGCTTTTATCTTGTAATATGTGTGGGTTTCCTTTTATTTATTTGTTTATTTATTTATTTATTTAGGTTTTTCGAGACAGGTTTTCTCTGTGTAGCTTTGCGCCTTTCCTGGAACTCACTCTGTAGACCAGACTGGCCTCGAACTCACAGAGATCTGCCTCGCTCTGCCTCCTGAGTGCTGGGATTAAAGGCGTGCACCACCACCGCCAGGCCGGTTTCCTTTTTGTAACTAAAAATTATTTTATGTCTGTAGATGTCTTGCCTGCACGTATATGTCTATATAGCACATGCGCTGTTTGTTGTAGAGGAGCTGGTAAGGGGAGACGCTCTCACCTGCTGACCTTCTCACCAGCAGCCTCTAGAGAGAACCCCGTACTCTGCCTAACAAAATACTTGAGCCCTACAAATACAGTTTCCAACATCACAAAGGATGTGACCTGACAATACCGGGTAATGTCATACCGCCATGTCGCTTGCACTCTGGGCTTGCACAGGGCCTGCCACTTGTTCCAGATACCACACGCCTCACCTGTGGTGCCCACAGTGGGCGGGCCTGGTGAGTGGCGTTTCGGCTTTATAGATAATATCTGGAACTCGAGCTTCCTCCTGCCCCACCCCCACCCCATCCAGATCCCGGGTGTGGTACTAGGCATCTCAAGGCAGGAAAAGCTAAACTCAGGGGAGGGCATGGGTTTCTCTAAGCAGCAGGGCCTCCCTGCAGCGCTGCTCACATGCTCACTTAGCGCACTTTGCTGGTTGATACACATCTGCCTGCTTGCCCCGCTGTGCATTCTTTAGGACAGTATTCCAGGCACAAGACTCCACCAAACATTCACAGCAGTGGGTAAGATGTGAACTCCTGCTGCACATGCTGTAAACTGTGTGCGAAGGATTTTGCCTTTGGAAGCAGAATCCTGAATTTTGAGTACCATGCCATAGGGTGTAACTCCCAGCAAATTGCTGATCTGTGCCAACCTCAGTTTGTTTACCTGTAAAATGGGAACTATTGCTTGCCATACCTGTCTCAAAAAGTTACCATATTGGCTGGATGCAGTGGCACATGCCTGTAGCCCAAGCTGGTTGGGAGGCTGAAGTGGGAGGATTGGTCCTCTGGCCTAGTAGAGTTGTAGGGCCTCTAAGCTTTCCCACTGAAGTGATACAGACTGCCGCAGAATCACTGAGAAATGATCAGAGATGTTGAGGACTAGAGCTAAGTAGCTGACTTTATAAAAAGAAACCCCAGTCCACTCCCCATCTTTACCTGATGCTTTTGTTCATCTTATTATAAAATGCCTCCTCCCATGAGAAGACCTCCATCACTGTACCTCCAAAATCTTCCAGCCTACTTTTAGAGCACCAGCTGTATGCACCAGTATTCTACTTGGCATTGATGTAGGGGCTTGGAGTGTAGCTCAATAGTAAAGCACTCACCTAACATGCATAAGGCCCTGGGTTTGATAGCCAGTGCCGCAGGAAAACCAAAGATATAATTTATTTTCCATTCTTTGGGACTGATGTCACCAGCACCCTGCCATCCCAACCTTGGAATTAAGAAAGAGTGATTCAGAGAAATAAAATGACTTTCCTAACGTATGGATCTAGGGTGTGTAAATCACATCTACTGTGTCTCTCTTGCATGGATGTGCATCCTTTAACTATGGGAGTTGCTGACCTGTGCCTTCCTGGAGGCAAACACAGAGTTTGCCACACAGTAGACACCTGCTCAGCAAGCCTTTGTTCAAGTGATCATGTGTGGAGACCCACAGAGGTTTCCTAGTCCAAGAATCTGAGCTTGCTTTTTACCCAGCAGAGCTGCATAAGGGGATGATTTGACCACGGGCATGGTTACCAGGTGTTGGCTGTGCGGTGTGCTTTGATCTAGCAAGGGGGAGGTCTTTTGCTCTGCCCCTTGGCATTGTTATAAAATGTCCTTTTGAATAAATGGAAAAGGACGTTGGGTATTGACCCAGGTCCTCCCGAAGCTATCCTGTGTTTCTGTCTTTCTTCTCGTCAATTAGGTCTTTTTCTACCTAATATTTTCTTATCCCTCTCTCAAGGTGGGAGCTGGCCTCCCACAACCATAGGCAGTTCTGGTCGCTGTCCAATCCCTGCCTTGTTCAAATTCAGAGTTCTGAGTGAGAAGAGGAGGTGGGCTTCTTTGGGTGTTACAGACTCCCGCCGTCTCCAGACAGCCCTGTGACGTCACACCAGTAGTTCTGGTCTTCTGGCAGTTTTCTTCTCAGCAGCATCAGGACAGTTTTGAGGACCCGAGAAATACTTGGCTCAGGCAGGCCTGAGGATGCAGAAGATAACTGAGCATCTCTTGGATGTGCTTTCTTGTAGTCTATAGATAAATGTCTTTTCTGCTTTATAAAGGGGAAAATATATTTCTGCATGTAATTTAGTGATGTGGCCATAATTAAATAAATTCATCTGAAATGTCTGAAGTAGAATGACTCTTCTGATTCTGAAATAGGAGAAGGGGAAGAAGTATGCATGCATGCATATGTGTGTTTGTGTTTGTGTTTCTGGGGATTGAATTCAAGGCCTTCTGCGATCTAGGCAAGTGTCTACTACCCAGCTACCCTATCTATTGCCATCCCTAAGCCTCAGTTTTTATGGCTATCAGTGGGAAGGTTAGAGACAGTGTTTATTTCCAGAATGTGGCCTTGTGATTACATCATGACCCAGTACAAGGTTTAGAATGGATATTTCCAAGGAAATTAGATTTGCTTTCCACTCTGATCTGTTCTTCCAAGTCAGTTAGAATTAGACCTTTGTATCTAAATTTCTAAATGTTATATGGAAACGTTTAGGGGGAAAAATACAGCGAGAGACAGAGAGAGACAGGAAGTGTGTGTGTGTGTGTGTGTACTGAATGATGATAAGAATACAGACCAGTCACCTCACCTCAGAGCTTAGTAATTCCCCGTGGTTCGTGGACCTGCTGCCTTGCATCCTTGGCTGAAACTTTTGGGTGACATGGTGGAAGTGATAAGGGTTGCATGCATTATTTGATTACTTGTTTCCTTCCCTGTTCAAAGCCACAGTCCCGTTTAAAATCTGCTTCTCCATCTGTCTTGCAGCGGAAGCGGAAGCAGAGTGCCCAGGATGAAGATGCCATCAGCCTGTGCAGTCTTGACATAAGCGTAAGTTCGGTCCTTGCTGCCTCCCACCCCGCCCCTGCACAATGTGACAGCATCACTCTTAGTATGAATGTTATTTATTACCACACTGTGTAAAGTGGGCTTCCGTCATCCAACGGTGGAGTTGTGACCAAGAGGATTTTCTCCTTTTTATCTCTTCATTTTACTGGAGACAGTTATATAGCCAACTTGAACTTTAAGCCAACTTATTTATTGTCCATGTATTTTTTTTTAAAACATAAAATGAATTATAAACTTAGGCATCTGGATAGGATCTGGATTAATCCCACGGTGCAGTTTGAGAGGCTGGTTCAAGAAGATAGGGTGAATGTTTTATCCTTGGGAGGTGGGCGGAGTCAGTGGCTTGGTTGAAACCCCAGCCCCGGGATGGCACAAAGGCTAGACGAAGATTCTCATAGCAAAGGTAGAATGAGTGGTTCTGGGTCCAACAGATCTTAGTCAAGATTCTGTACTTAGCATTCACATGGAGTGATTCCTCGTCTGGAAAATAAGGCTGAAAAGACTCCACGTGGCTTTGTGAGTCAAATAAAACAACGGAGATGAGAAAACCAGGCGTAACACCTGATACCTAGTAGGTGCCCAGTAAACATCAGCTGCATTGTGTTTCCCTGCAAAGCATAAGCTTGCAAAAGAGGCTCAGTGACGTGGTGGCTGAATGCTTGTGACGGCAGAGGTCCTACGCCTCCTTCAGATTTCCAAGATGTTTCATTTTGATGACGCCCTGTGCGTGGACTCTGGTCCTGTGACTGATGCAATTGAAAAGCCTCCTTGAGTGTGTGTTACATTCACTATCCAGGCTGGGGGCTAGAGTGGGCACTGAGGCCTCCCAGGTTCCTCATGTCTATTTATGCAGTGTAGATCCATGGAACACTGTGTAACATCCATGTAACAGAGACCGTGAGAGCATCCTATGATGTACAGAGGCTCCAGTATTTAGCAGTGGAACCTTGGACTAGCCACTTCCACTATCTGTGCCTCGGCTTCTCCATTTGGTTGGACGATGGGTCTTCTAAAACCATTATGCAAATGGGAAATGGTATGAATATAAATTATTAGGTTCTAATTTAATGCCATTTATTTGCCAATATGAACAATGCTCTTTTAGCTATTTTTAATTATTGCCAAATTTCCTGATGTAACAGCTTTGGTGGAATGATCTTGAGATGACTGCTAATGATGTCTTTATTTCACCATATGGTGTTTATCTAGCCTAGTCCTGTAGGCCGTTAGATTGATGGAGTTGGGCTAGTTTACCAGGTTGCCATGGTGATAAGACAGAATGATGTTCTTCTGGGGTTTTCTTTATTCATTGGATATTGTCTTATTGACAGGGGATGCTATGGAACTTCTCTCATCAGCAATAAGATCTTTTGTGTGTTTAGTTTTTTTAATTTTGTTGAACTTTATTTTTAGAATCTAAAGACTGTCAGGATCTACAGAGTCCTTAGCCATCATGCATCTCAATGTCCTTGGATGCAGATGAAGTACTCGCCACCTGGGAGCAGTGGGCAAGTCTTTTGTTCAGGCATTTCTAAGATCCTACATCAGCACACAATTTTCTCAGCTGCAAGCTGGTATTTATTTTTCAGGAATGCATGTCTCTAAATGCTTTTTTATCAGAACTGCTGACCCCTGATCAGAAAGTATTATTGGCAATTTTAAGTTTGATTTGGTTTTGCCTTCCTTCTTATCCAGGTCACCGAGGTTTCAGATAATCATTATCTAGAAAATATTCATTTATTCCCCTGTGCAATTTCAGATGTTTCCTCTTATCTTGACCAACTCATGTATCATGCTTTGTCACAGTAATGAGATTTTATAGAAGAAAAATCTATCCCATTTCACTAATAGGGCTATCTTAGAGGTTCAGCCATGGCCAGGCTTATTTCTGATTTACTTGGCTTTTTGTCTGAGTCTTGGCAAGCAGATCTCCAGAACGTAGGCTAGGGTTCCTCCATTTATTGCCACATATAATAATTGTACACATTAGAGACCTGGAAGCTCTTGTAGGGCTTGAGACTGCTGTGTTGCAAGGTCCATGACTCTTAAGAGTCATACAGAGGTGACAGGAAGTGTGGCAGAACCAAGCATTGCCAGGAAGGAGTTTCTCACTTCGAACCTTGGCACCCCATGTGCACTCAGAGGAGATGAGCTATGTTGTTGTTTGTTGTTGCTCTTGTGGGGGCCTGCCATCCAGCTCCCAAATAAATCACACACAGAGACTTAGTTATATGGGTGGAACGACCCATGAGAAGATGTTTCACCATAAATGCAACGGTATCTAAAGCTCTGAGCCCACTGAATTAGTTATTCTGGTGAGGAAGTGGTCTTTATCAGTTGTCACATAAAAGGACTTTGTTTTTGTGCTTCTGAGTGGTGATGTCCAGGAGAGTCCTTACAGCAGCAGCACTGAAGAGGTGGAGTTTCTGTTGTTGCTATTTCATAATTCTGCCCAAAATGGCTGTTAACCCGAAGACTCGGGCAATCCCCCTCCCTCTGTGGCAGGGTCTCAGGCAGTGTCACACCTGGCTGAAGAGTTGTTTTGACCCTCTTGCTGTGTATAGGTGGAAAGTATGGGGGAGAAGGATCGGTTTCAGTTAGTGGCTCACGGTGGAGGATGTGAGGGTTGAGGGAAGTAAGATAGGTACTGCTAAGTTTTGATTCCACTTCCTAAGCAGTAAGACAGCCATGGGATGCATGTGTGCTTTGAACAAGAGTACTAGATAAGAGAATGGGCAGTTTAAGGGGTCGGTCAGGTTCCTGTTCAGTCTTAGCCTAATGCTGAGAACATAATGGACTTTTAGTACCTACTCTCGAATTAGAGACAGAGAGCGATGGACAGGCAGGCAGGCAGGCAGACAGGCAGGCAGGCAGAGAGAGAGAGAGAGAGAGAGAGAGAGAGAGAGAGAGAGAGAGAGAGAGAGAACCCTAGGAGTACCCCTTTTAAAGAAACGTATGTGTGATGTAAAAAGCTAGGAATTGTTTGCACAGGTGAATTCACCCATCAATTAAGTAACGGTCAAGCTGAATGTGGTAGCTAGCACACATATGCAGTCAATCCCAGCATTTAGGAGACAGAGGCAGGAGAATTGTGAGCTTGAGGCTAACCTGAATTTTATAGCAACCTCTTAAATCACATGTGATTCTTGGGCATTTGTGAACCCTGGCCAAGCCCTTTTGTTGAGCACCCCTTTTACAGGGGGCACTAGAAGGTCTTGAAGCCCAGGAGAGGATGACCTGCCTCCAGAGACTTGTTCTACAGTTGGGACTTGAATGCCTCCAGAGCTGGCAAAATAATTGATGTCTTACTTTCCTCCACCACTTGAATTGATCCAATGCCTGAGTCCCCAGCTTCCGGAGAGAATAGAACACAAACTATTTCAGAAACAAAAACTAAAGCAGCATGTATTTTTGAGAACAATTTGCAGAGTGAACAAGGCTCCTGGCAGCCGCCTCCCAATCTCTTCTCACGTCAGAGGATATGAGTGGGCTGCTTGTGGGAAGATCACATCTCCCACTGCAATTTGCTGGTTTAAACCCTGACGGATGAGAGATGCCTAAGTGGGGAGCTAAGTGGGTTCTTGACGTCTTGTGAAGGCTTTGGCAGGAGAGCCAGCTGTTTCCCCACACAGCTCGGCTCTGCCTGAAACAAATGAGCCCTGGGCTGGACATAACAGCAGACCCCAGTGATAACGCGCTGTGTGAAAAGGGTTCACCGAGGACCCACCTCAGAGCAGCAGCTGCGTTTCCACGTGTTGGCTTCCTGTCGTTGTTATACACGCCCCTTTATCATGTCTGCCTTGCAAAATATTTCAGACATGCGGAACAGAATGAAGTGATACTGTTTCAGACACACTAAGAGGCAATAGTGCAGCCGAGGAAATATTTCCGTGGCAGCGGAGCGTTGGCAAGCCTGGCAAGCCGTCAGGTTCGATGTTTGTTGTCTTCCGTGTCCACAAACGTCCTACATCCATGTGTTCCTAAACACTGTATGTATTGTAAGCCAGCCTTTCAAGTTTCTGTAAGCACATAGGATCATTTAAAAATTTCTATCTATCTATATGTGTGTGTATGTGCCCACACGTGTGCTGTGGCACCTGTGTGGAGGTCAGAGGGCAACTTACAGGAGTTGGTTCTCGACTTCCAACCTGTGAGTCCTGGGGATTGAATCCAGGTCATTAGGCTGGATAGCAAATGCCATCTTGCAGGCCCATAAGCGCATGCAGTTTTAAAAGTTGGCATCATGGTACCTATCAGTTTATTTTGGGACTTTCCCCTCACTGTTTGAGAGTACATCACTGCATCCCACAATATTCTTAAAAAAATAAATAAAATAAAATAAACCATTATTTTAAACAACTACATCGTCAGATGAAGGCACCAAATTCGTTCAGCCCATCTTTTCTTAGGAATTTATGTAAGCGCAGACTTTTCTCTGTTATAAATAACATTGATGGGCATCCAAGAATGTGCTTGTGTAATCCCTTTACTCAGCAGGATCAAATCCAAGCTCTGGAATTCCTGGCTCACTGGTTACAGCCCCAGAGCAGCCTTCTGTCCCTCCTGTCAGTGGGAGGTGGAAGCAGAGCTCGGAGATGCTGGATAGCTTCTATGGAGCGTGGCAGGAGAGACTCATTCCCAGCTTGTCTGGCCCATCCCTTTCGATGAAGCATCACCATTCCCTCGCTAAGTCTGGGAGGGACTTGTGGACATTTGTTCCTCTCCTTCAGAGGGACCTCATGGCTGTGACAGTGAGGCTGGTAGTGGCACTTCCTTTCAATACTAGGGAGGCTTCTCTGTGGAAGGTGGGGTGTGGGCCTGAGATTTGCGCCCCACCCCCAGGGGTGAGGGGGACTGCAGATTAGCATTCGCATCCTTCCTATATTTTCTTTGCCAATTTACAGGGACTACGATAAGGCCTACTGAAGATCCTGCGAGGGATACTTGGGGAGGGTGTACCACACCAGAGGCTTCTGAGTTCCTTCGGTTGTGACCACACCTCTTCTGTCCCCTGTGAAGCTTTAGACATATTCAGATCTTGCTCTTTCCCTCTCCTAATGAGAGGCGAGAAAACAGGTCAGCTGCTGCAGCCTTTGTGCAGGGGAGTGACCTCAGGGCTCCCTCCATAGCGGAGACCATAGTGTGTATGCCTGGGGCCTCCTCCTGGCCACCCTGTCTTCGTATGCCACCAGGATGTTTATAATCCCCACCTCCATGTCCCAGGCTCTGTGAGGACTCCCAGAGCAGCCACCATCTGAGCCCTGCCTTTCTGCCCTGCCTTTACCCGAACCACTGCCTCTCACCCGCTCCACATACAGGCTTTCCATGCTGGCTTGCTTTCAGTTTCTCAAAATCGTTTGGCTCTGTCTTGTCACTGGGCCTTTGCGCATGTTCCCCCCATGTGTGGAATACACACTGTTCTCCCAGCACTTCTCATGACTCTTACCCATGTGTCCTGCATATCCAGCGCCCACCAAGACTTGCCAGGGCTTCTTGCATTTCTCCCTCCGGCCATTCTCAATTCCGTTTCCCCATCCTCCCGACGTCACACGCATGCACCTGTCACAGCTGTTACCGCCCAGGGTTGTGATGCCTGCCTGCTTCTCAGTCTCAGACAGTCTCAGAGCTTTTTACAGGGAAGTCTGTGTTCTGCCTTTGCAGTGTGCTCAGCAACCCGCACAGGCCTTAACCTGTAGTAGATGCTCAATAAACGTTGGCTAAAGATAGGATCAGCGTCTCTTCCATTGTTTGGATGACTGGAAGGGAGAAGGAAACATTGGAAAGTCAGCGCATTTTAAAAGGGAAAGTAGGTAGAATTTAAAAATTCTAGAACAGGAGCTGAGATTAGTGTATTTATTCAGATGTTTAAAGCTAGGATATCTTTTGGACTCTGATCATTCAGCAGACTGTCCTGAATTTATTACAGTATGTGATACAGTCAGGCTATGTTTACAAGTTTACTGATAACCTATGAACTCTGCCACAGTAAACAGTATTTGTCACAGGTGCTCCATAAACATGTCTGGGATGAATGAATGAATGAGTAAATGAATGAATGAGGCTGCGTTCCTCAGAGGGTATGTCAGAGCAGCTTCATTTCATTTTACAGTCATGAGTTTTCAGTGTAAACATGAATCAGAATGTCAGGGATGTGAGGGCTCAATTGCTGGACTCTTCACAGTAGACTGTAGTGATCCGAGACCCATTAGAGACACACAGCAGGAGTCACCACTGCCAAGTGAGACCCGTTACACACACAGCAGGAGTCACCACTGCTAAGGGAGACCGGTTACACACACACACACACACACACACACACACACTACACACACAGCAGGAGTCACCACTGCTAAGGGAGACCGGTTACACACACACACACACACACACACACACACACACACACACACGCACACACACACGGCAGTGAGACCCGTTACACACACAGCAGGAGTCACCACTGCTGAGTGAGTGCTTGCAGCCTGGTGGACATGAGGCTACCCACATGCCATCACTTCATCTATTTCTTACCCCATTAGGATGAGGCAGACGGGCGTGTGGAAGCCAAGGCTGGACCTGGCTGCTGTGCTGCCCTCCACCTCCTACTGCCCGTGGGCTTATTATTGTATTAGCGGACAGCACAACCTTGAGGGGTGCTTTAAGTACTCATCTGTCCTGTGCTTTCCAAATCCCTCACTTAATTCTCGAAACAGTCCCCTGCCCCTTTCTGAAGATGAGGACATTGAGGATTGGATACCTAGCTGTGGCCTCCGAGTCGAAGCCTGTAGATTCAAACCCAGGAGATTGCAGGGCAGAGTTTCCCTGCGCTGCCCAGGATATGAAAGAAAGAAAAGCCTTTGGCTCTGCAGCTTGAGTGCTGAATGATTGACAGGCCATTTAGTTGGTCACATTAGCACCCTGTGAAGATGTGGTGGGCACACCCATGTTTTCATTTCCCTGTTTATTCCAGTGGCTTGTGGTGCTGCATGGACACTCAGCTTTCCTGTCTCCATGGAGCAAAGCCATGTTCACTGTTAGAATATGTTCAACCAGACACAGAGTAACAAAGATGATTTTATCTCTTCTCACAGCGTCCAGATAATTAAAAAAAGATAGCATTTCTGCAGGTTGGTTTCTTGTTGGCCATTCTGGAACTTGCTACCTAGGGAGATTAGCCTTCCTCAGTCAGCAGGAGGCCTTGATGGATTATGTGGCAGATTTTAATAATGCTTTTATTGCCCAGGGGATCAGGCAGGCTGTGGAGATCAGCCTTCGTCAGCACGCGCTCATCTGCAATCTGTGGGCATGCATGTTGGGGATGCACTGTTGTTCATGCTGCCTGTAGAATCCTTTGGGGGTAAGGTAGCAGGCACCCCACTTTCAGAAGGTTGATCTGAGTCTGCCATCTGATGTCAGGTTTGACCACTGTTAACATAAGCACATTGCTTCTTTCTTTTGGCCTGGTCATTTATTAGGATTGCTATGTCAAGGGCCAAACAACTGCGTGAGCTTTTCAGTGACAAACCCCAGGACTTTCAAGAGCCTCTCAGATGCTAACGGCTTCAATACGAGCAGGTCAGCATAGCTGTCTTTTTGAGCTCCCAGTAAGTTAGCAGCAGTGGGGTTCCGGTTAAATAAGGGTTCTCGCACTCTGTGATGTCTGTTTAGACTTAAGATCAGAATTACAGTCTTTGGAGGCTTGGGGGACAGAACTTGACTCTGTGCCTCTCAGTTTTCTTACCCGTAAAACTGAGATCATAGCAACATCCTTCCTTAAAGCTGTGAAGCTGGAAATGATTTAGTTTACTAAAGAACTTCGCCCTTACTTGTAGTAAGTGCAGAAAATACCAGTGTAGTGGTTTGAATAAGAGCAGCCGCCATGCCAGGCAGTGGTGGTGGCATGCCTTTAAGCCCAGCACTTGGGAGGTGGTTCTCCAAGTTCCAGGCCAGCCCGGTCTAAAGAGTGAGTTCCAGGACA